>JAJLYE010000002.1:146917-232208 GCA_030571715.1 Grigorovia jiainica (nom. inval.) | reverse complement strand
TTGTGAGATAATATGTAATATTATACACTACAATATTATATATATTTTAACACAGATAGAATATAAATTGTTGACACAAATAACTCCCTAGACGTTGATTTCCGTATTATGAGCGAAGTAAAAGAAAATACAAGCAGAAGTACCTCTTTAAATGAGGAAGAGAAGAGTCCCCTACATACAGTAGGATTCGATGCAAGGTTCCCACAGGTAAATCAAACAAAACATTGTTGGCAAGCATATGTAGATTATCATAAGTGTATTAACATTAAAGGTGAAGATTTTGAACCATGTAAAGTTTTTTGGAGAACTTATTCCTCTTTGTGTCCGGTTGAATGGGTTGAGAAATGGGATGAACAAAGGGAACAAGGTATTTTTCCTGGTGATATTGATGCATAGAATTATTAGGTATATATGAATAGTTAAATATTGATGTGAATATAGTAATGAATTTTTTTTTGAAAGTAAGATTAAAGAATTTTTTTAGCTGATAGTACTTTTTGTTACTTTATCTTTTGAACTTTTTATCACTTGTTGTTAAAAGATGTTGAGAAATGTATTTAAAATAATTTTTAGAATAATATTATTGTTGTGGTTGAGACACTATATGGAAGCCACGTTTATTTATATTTAATGTCATTATTTTACATTTTTGTAGTAATGATTTTTTTGATTTCAATCCCTGTCATAAATATACAATTAGGATAAAAAATATCAACTGTTTAGATCTAGAAAGAACTTGTTGAAATTGTTAAACAGTCATTATTGTTTGCCTATTAATCTAAAAGGTAAAACAGATATCTATTTTAAAAACTTGAAAGTCAAAAAATTTGAAAACATTTGGTGACTTGCTCAAATGTTTTTCTTTGCTTGAAACCCAATTGTTTTAATTAAGGCAAATTTTATAATATTTGATTTCAATTAGTGTGGAAAATATATTCTTAATATAAATTGCAATTTTTTACTGTAGATTAATAAATGAATTTCAAGCCAAAAACAAAAAGCATTAATTTACTTATATCTTTCTCTAAAATTTTCAAAGTTACTAAAAAGAATAACATACATTTGATAAAACACAAGGTTTACTTTACTTTTTTTACACAAAATGTAAGATGTAGAAAAAACTTTTGAACTCAAAAAACTTCAAAAACGCCTTTCAAAAACGCCTTTCAAAAACTTTTTAGAACGTTTAATGCAATACATTAGTCGCATTGTGAGTCTCGAGTGTATTAATTGACAACGATATTTTAACGACAATAAAGTTAGTTCGTCAAGTGATTTGTCTTGGGATAAAACCAATTAATGTCCGATTCGAAATAGTACTTTTTTTATTAGATTTATTCTTAACGGGAACTATCTAATGTATCTTATAATATGGATTAATACTCGTTATTAATCCATATATAAGAAAATTAAATTAAATTTATATATATATTTATATTGTATTATTGTTTAAAGTTAAGAATGTTACTCATAATAATATAAAGTGTATTACACGAATCAGTATTATGTCCAGTTAACATTCTTAACTTTAAACAGGTTATGAGCCTTGTTAGTGTAGCATTAACAGCAAGATTAACTTCTCCGGTCTTATTCGACATGTGATATGAAGAGTTAAAAAATACTTTATTAGCATACAATGAGAATTTGTATAAATATTTTATCAGTGATAATAACTTTGTTATGGCAGAAGAAGAGAAAGCTAAAAATTCTGCTGAATATTATATGAAGGAGGTGTTAAATAGCACGGGAAAACAATTAAGAGTCTTAATTATTAAGACATGTAAAACGACACCGGAAACCAGTTTTGTTTTTTTATAACTTTAAAAGTTTATTGTTTTTCCTTAAACGGAAACGGGTGGAACACCGTATAATCTAAAAATTTCTTGAATAAAAAATACCACATATTTCTTCTGAAGTCACTGATTTTTAAATATTTGTTAAATGAATCGTTTTTGTTAATTTGTCAATTGTAACCATGATGATATCATCATCTAATTTATCTGTAATAAAACCATTTAAAAAAAAACGATACTAATGTATTGCCATTTATCCTCAAGAACGGCTAAACATATGTACGTACCATACGATTTACTTGTTCTTGACTTGGGATTTTGATATCCATTGCATGTTTTAATGTAATTATTTATTGATATAATCATATTATTCCGATAAACATGTTCTGAAATATTTAATCTTGTTCTTAATGCATTCCAATGACCTGCTGTTGGAACTTTGTGGTTCTAGAATAAAATCTGTTATTTGATTGAACCATCTGTTATGCTAAGTTTATTGATTCTAATTGGTTCATGTTCATGATATGGAAGATCATCTTTATTTCTAAATTTCTTAAGTCATGTTCTATAATTCTAATAAATTCCTTAATTAATGTTCTATACTTCTTATTAATTTCTTTTCCATTGTTTAAATGTTTATATATTGAACCTAATTAGTCATCTTGTGAATAACCTTGTTTAACTTTTTCTAGATATATTACATATGTGTTGTTATTAATTTCTAATTTACCATTAGTGACATTATCTATCTGCTTATTATTTATTAAACTTTTTCTTTTTGTAAAATTTTCTTCTTCATCTTCTTCCAATCTTCTTTTATCTCTCATAGTTTCTTCAGAGTTAAGGAGAGCCTTACATAACTTTCTCAAGTGACGTTTGGATTTATGAAATTTATCCCATAATTTCTCTCTGATCTTAGAATCGTTTATAGCAGCAATCATAAACGCTTTGTCTTGATCTTTTTTAGGTAATTTTCTGAGGGTTTTTAATGTTTTACACAGTTGTTCTAATTGTTGCATATCTTTAACATGTGGAGTGATGATATCCGACATTAAAATAGATATAGGTGCTATATCAGCAAATTCCTTTTTCATGGCTTTCATTACATCATGTATGGATTTCCAATTACCATCTTCAATTTTTTCTGCAAACCAATCAGCAGCGTCCTTAGTCAAGGTATTACCAACAATTGCAACGAAAACAATGAATGGGAAACCTTTTACATCTCGGTTGGCTCTAAGAACAGCCCTCTTCCATTTGATAAAAGCTTCGTAAGTATCTTTTTCATTACCAGAGAATGTAACGTTCATTAAACTAGCTCGAGCACGTTCTTCAATAGTTTGATATTTCTTAAATCTTTTTCTTCTTTCTTGGATGGTTTCATCCTTGGGAGGTTTTGCTAAGAAAGGTTTCTTGGAAAAATGTTTCTTGGAAAAATGTTTCTTGGAAAAATGTTTCGTAATATTGGATGAATCTGTTGTCATCTTTGAATTGGTTATGTTAAGTTTGAATCTCTTTTGTTAATTTATTGTTATCGATATACACAAAAAGCGGCGTTACCAAATGTGAGAAAACTAATATTGGAGCACGTGATTTTGCAATATTTTATTTAAAGCCACGTGCTCAACTATAAACTGTGGTAATAAACGCAAATAAACGCAAATAAACACATATTAATTCATAATCAAAATGTGTGATTTTGGACTTTCTTTGGCATAAATTAATAATAAATATCCTCGAAATTTAACATCTTAAGTTAGGTTCAAAATTGTTGTTGTACAATAGACTTTTTGAGTATGATAGATAAAAGTCTAGAGTTGAATATTTTTTTTTGTTAACTGACAACTGAATTTGAGAAAAGAAAATATATTAATAATTTCAAGAATTTACACTAATAATTTAATTAATTATTACTAATATTATAGATTGTCTAGACTTAATCCAATTAGTTATTAGTAATAATTATGAAGTATTTTGTATTTGAATTTTATATATAAAGACCTATTAATGAGTTTATTGAAGTTATATAATTTTATATAGAATCACCAATAAATATTGATTTGTTCTGGATAATATATTGATCTCGAAAATACTTAAAAGATCCCTGTTTGTTATATTATAATTTGCCTTTATCTGTTACTTATACTGAACGCTTTGCAATAAAAAATAAGTCGGGCGTGTGGCGCAGTTGGTAGCGCGCTTCCCTTGCAAGGAAGAGGTCTCCGGTTCGATTCCGGACTCGTCCATTAATGTTAATTCTTTTAAAATTGCATTTATGTATATTTTTAATGAAGGCGTTAAAAAAATAGATGATGGAATGAACATCGAACTCTTTGCAATTGACACATTAACTTATGAATTATATTAAATTTTCAGATTATATTGTTTCATATAAAGCTTATTGTCAGGTGTTTGTGTGGTTACCAGTTTTTACTTCGTTGAGGAATATATTTTTATGAAATATTTTCTTATCATATCACCAATCTTTGAATCAATTTACAAAACATTATGTGGTATAATTACTAAATGTTGTTTTGGTACTGGTTTGGTTATCCAGAAATGGATTTATGTAGTATTTAATATGAAAATATCAAGTTAATAAATTATTTTAATTGAATGTGACAGAATATTTGTTCTAATTTTCTCTGTAGTTATGATAAGAATGTTAGAGTTTTGTATTAATATAACCACAATAATGTTGATTGAGCTGTTTTGCTACATTAAATTTCAGTAATAATACAACTAGTTCAAAATTTTGTTTATTTTATTCTGGATAATTGTTTTTTAACAAATCCTAAAAATAATACCAATTAAAAATTTAGGTAAAAATTTTATTAAAAAAAAAATATTTAATATATTAAGAACTAAATAAACTAAATAAACTATAAAAATATTGAACAAATTTTAATGTTATTATTAACAAGAATCCAGAATATCTTGTTTTTGAACAGAAAAAAATGAAAAAAAAAAAAAAAAATATGAATATTATAATAAATTCTCTTCAAGTGTCTTCTAATAAACGTAATTATGTTCTGTTGAATGTCTACTTTTTTCTTTTACAACCATTCTCTTTGGAACCATTAACTGTACTTTTAAATTTTTTATATTCAAATTCTTTATTAGAAGTGCTTTTTTTAAAAAAAATTATGTACTCAATTTATGGTGCTTTTTTTATAGACACTTTTGAGTTTACTTTTCTGGTTAATGAACTAAAATATAGTAATTGAAAAGTAAAAAATAAACTAAATAAGGTTGTATTTCAGTTGTAACAATGGGATGGGAGCCTTTAATCACCAGGAGACATTATAAACGTGAATTTCTTGGACGTTTATTCTTATTGAGAATTCGATAAGCACGACGAAGTTCAGTTCTAACTCCACCCATTTTCCAACGATCATATTCATACGCCCTAAGGAAATCTTTGAAATCTTTATCTAAACGAGCAATTTCATCCTCATTTAAAACTTCAGCTTGTAATTCATTAAACTTCTTTTCCCTATTTTCTTCTAATAATCTTACTAAACCATCCGATTCAAGTCCTAATCTTTTTAATTTAATATGAAGTAATCTAATTTTTTCATCAATAGGAGGATTGTTATTAATTAAAGTGGAAGGCATTTTTAGTGTAAATTTATTGCTTATAATTTTTGGTTTTGATATTAAATTTAATTTGTAAAATTAAAATTTGTTTCTGAGTTGTTGGAAAGTGAAAGGAAAAATTAAATAATTTTTTTAACCTTCAGAATATTTATATGATTTTTTTAATGAGTAACCTAAAAGTACCTCCTCCTTAATTTGAACCCTTAATTAATTAAAGGACTACAAGTGTCCCAAAACCAAAAATAGAGCCTCAAACTTTCTTAACAATGCAAAAAGTCGAAAAAAAGGGTCCAACGGAGTTTTTCCAACATTTTTTTTTAATTTTTCCCACGCCTCCCCTAATTTTTTTGTACAAAAAAAGGTAAAAAAAAAAGAAATTATCTGTTTTCTTATATAGTAATTACTTATTTATATAATTTTCTAATAAACTAATAAACTAGTTAGCAATAAAATGATTATCTTAAAAGTTATCAGTAAGCAATATCTTGCAATTATCTTACATAGTAACTGCCTCTTCAATTAAAATTTTATCTTTAAAATAATCTTTAATATAATCAGTAGCAATAATTTCCTTATACCAACGAGTAATATTTGGATATTGTTTTCTCCATTTAGCATCATATTTCTTTTGGAACCCAATACAAAACACTGTTGCAGTTACTAAATCTGCAAGCATAATAGAATCACCAGTTAAATATTTATTCTCTTTTAACTGTTTCTCGTAAATATCTAAAATGACTTTTAAATCATTCCATTTAGCTTTATTATCTGCTTCATCATATTTACCAAGACCAATAAATGGACCCAAATATGCTACTTCAGTGACAATAAAATCACTGACGGCTAATGATTCCCATCTTAAATTTTTTGATTCCTTTTTAAAACATTGTGTACCTAATAATTTTTCAATTTCATCTTTATTTTCAGTTGATTTGATCAAATAGTTATTAACTGCAATGGCTTCAGTTAATACTAAACCATTGGGACCTGTTAATGCTGGGACTCTCTTTTCAGGGAATTGTTTGGCGAACTCATCCTTGCAGGTATTGATATCAATTATATTGACATCTAATTTGAAATATTTCACTAATTGCACGGGGACAATTGGTCTAATAAATGCTGGTGAATAATAAAGTTTAGTCTCGGACATTTTGTTTCTTAATGTAAATTAATTGTATTTATCTTGTGGCAAATATCGATGATTTCTCAACGCTAATCAATTTTTCAAATTCCTTTTATATGTAAAAAGAGGGATACAAAAGCAACTGATCCTGTTAAATAAATTTCACCTAGAAATCTAAAAATAAATGTTTGAAACAAATAAACAAATTAATCAATGGAATAGAACGAGACTCTTATAGAAAGAATATTTCTAATTTTAATATCCCTAAACTTTAATAGTTGTCGTACTATAAATTATTGCACATTTACAACTGTTAATATTATTCAAACTAAGCTAATAAATTTTCCTCTGGTCCAATTTCTGACATATCATAGTTGTAAATACGATATTTTATCTGAGTAAACAGTGTCCTTGACCATATCAATTAAATGTTGCAAAAAAAGTTTGTTTATTATCTATTAGATTAAAATAGAAAAGGCACAATAAATTATATGGTGTTTGAAAATAATATCTATACCAAAATTATTTTATCTTGCTAAACCTCCACCCTTTCAAGAAATACGTGCTTGGAAGTGATTATGATAAATCTTTAAGGGGCCAATATTGTATACTATCGAAATCAATTCCTTTACTAACCAATTAGTTATTTACATATTTAAAAGGAGATAGATGTATTACTAAAAAAATGTCGAGTAACAACATAAAGAAATTGACAACTATATGAAAACCCAGATCACAGAGTTCCTTTCAAAATATCTATCAAATATAACAAACTTTAACCACTTGTCTTAATTTATGTAAACAGAAAAAAAATAAATAATTTATATTGAATAGTTGCACTTAGGGAGGCAAATACACTAAAATAAAAGCATTATAATACAAATTAATTCTAACAAAATACACAAAATATAGTCCGCACACTATCTTTTCTCTTAAAAAAGTAAAGATATGTCCATAAAACCAATTGATCATGATACAAAATGGCAAATTGTTGCAAGTTCATTTATATTTGATCCCGCATCTGCTATCAAAGAATTAATTGACAACAGTATAGATTCACACGCAGATACTATCTACATTGATATCGATTCCAAGAGCAGTGGTTGTGAATATATTAATGTACGAGACACGGGTAATGGTGTTCATGTGGAAGATAGAGAACAAATGTGTTTAAATTATACCACTTCAAAAATTTCAAGTTTATCAGAATTAGATAATTTACAATCTTTGGGGTTTAGAGGTGAGGCGTTATTCCATTTAAGTAATTTAGCTAATCAGAAGGGTACTTTACAAATAATTACTAAGAGTAGAAACGATACTGTTGGTGAAAAATGGTTTGTTAATAAAGATGGTAGTATTGATTCAAAAACTAAAGTTAAAATTTCATCACCTATTGGAACATCAATTATTATTAAAGATTTATTAGGTGGTCTTCGGGCAAGGAAACTAGATTTAATTAATAAATATAGACAAACTTTGAAAAAAATAAAATATATGATTCAACATTATTCATTAATCTATAGAGATATAAGATTTATATTTTCCCTGGTAACATTACGAAAGAATGGATCAATTGCCAATAAAATTTTACAATTTTCACAGAATACAAATTTAAGTCGACTTATAACATTGGGTAATATTATTAAATTAAAGAGATTATCAAAGATCAGTGAAAATTTTATTGAAAAGAATGAAATGGAGGTGAATACATGGTTAAAGATTGATTTAATTATTCCTAAATTAATTACAGAAAATGATATTATTGATATCAAAGAGAAATTTAAATTTTTATCTATAAATAATAGACCAATGTCATTACAATTACAAATGGGTCAAAAAATCAATAAGATAATTAATAAGATTTATAAAAATAATAATTTTTTAGAACCTAATGTTTGGTATTTAAATTTAAATTTTGCTACCAATTTGATTGATTTTAATATTGAACCAGAAAAAAATGATGTCATAATTAGAAACATTGATAATATTTTAGTTGATTTGGAGGATAAAATTAATAAATTAATGATTGATGAATTTTCTATGAGATTTAACGAGAATAAATCAATTAAATTGCACACTAATAAACCTGAATTGATAGATCTGGATAAAGAGGAGGCAAATATTGATCTTGATAAATATAACAAGTTCAATAATGATGATAATTCTATGATGGAGGATAACACTACAATTATAAACGATAATACTTCAATAATAAATAAATTTAACCCTCCAATAGAAAAACCAGTTGAACCTATATATAATAATGATGATGATGATGATCATGATAGTAGATTAAAGATTACCCGAAACCCCACTATTGATGAAAGTAATTCAAATATTTGGGAACATAGTTACATGAATGATAGATTATCATCTAGTGATAACAGTAACACAAATTCACAAAACGCAAAGGATGTTCACAATGATAGATATTTGAGTTCAGTACACGAAGAGGATACTATTAATGATGATTTAGAGTTAAATAAGTATAAGTCTGTATCCAATCCATTCACGATTGTTAAGTTAAGAAATAAAAAACCTGCTGTTAATGACCACATGAAAAGTAAAAGTATTTTAAAAAGTTATAATAATAATAGTAATGACAATACAATGACCATTACTACTAAAAATATTACCACTAAGAGTAACCCGAGAAACAATAAGAGAAATTTTGATCAATTAAATATACCAATAAACTTCAATCAACCCAATCCACCCCATCCACCAACCCTCAAAGTAAGTGTTTCAAGTGTCAAGGAGAAGAAACAAACACAATTATGTAACTTATCCCCCAATTCCATCAGAAGATTAAGAAGATTCGCTGAATATACCAAGATTTATGACACAAAATTGAAATTTGTAGAACAAATTAAATTTACCACTGAAGAACAATGGATTACTAGAGATAAGGATTGTTATCTGTCCCAATGGTTGCACCATTGCCTATCCACTAGTGAGAAACCATTGCATTACACCATAATACCAAGTGTTGACAAAAAATGGTGTAAACTAGTAGAGAAACAAAAACCATAGCAACTCAAACTAGTAACCACAGAAACGACCGCACCCTATTCTACTTCATCACCATGGCAACCACGGAACAACCCATTTTCCACCAAAAAAGAAACGATACCAGCCCGTGACCATGGCAACGCCAACCCTGCCAGTGAATTCCGGCAGCGGAAAAACACACCCGCATCACGTGGCACACGGTCTACTTCAACGAGTCTTTTACAGTAAGTTTTCCGTATACGTTGCAATTTTTTAGTGTAGTTTTAAACAAAAACCGCACACTTTCTCTCAGTCCGATTGTTTCCTTCAGGCAAATGAAAATTGATGGGAAAAAAAAGTGCACCCGAATTTTGTCAACGCGCGCATGTGATACACACTTATATAAATTATATAAAATTTTCGCTTTCTAAAAGATCTAATCTATTCTCTCTCTACTTTTTATTATTCATAAACCATTAATCATCTTTATTATAGCTATATTCATTACACAGCATTACATCAACAATATAAATATTTGTTAGTAACATTTCTTTATACCTTATTCAATAACATTTTTACACAAAATTGCATTTTCCTACAAATATAATTTCATATTTAATAAATAAGATTAATTAAACCACAAATAAAAGAACATACACATATTTTCAAGAACTACAAAGATGCAAACAATAAGCATACGTCAAATCTTAAACAAATTCGTCAAATTTATTGGTCCAGGTATCCTGGTTAGTGTAGCATACATGGATCCAGGTAATTATTCCACATCCGTTTCAGGTGGTGCACAATTCAAATATCAATTACTTTTCTCAGTTTTCATATCAAATATTTTTGCAGTTGTATTACAATGCCTTTGTGTTAAATTAGGTACTGTGACTGGTTACGATTTAGCAGAAAATTGTCGTCGTAATTTACCTAAAAAATTAAATTTATTACTTTATATCTTTGCTGAATTAGCAATTATTGCTACAGATTTAGCTGAAGTCGTTGGTACTGCCATCGCACTACAAATTCTTTTCGGTATACCATTAACTTGGGGGGTTATACTTACTGTGTTAGACGTGTTAGTTATTTTAATTTTCTATCAACCAGAGAATCAAAATATGAAAAAAGTGAGAATGTTTGAATTATGTGTTAGTGCTTTAGTCGGGGCTACTTGTATTTGCTTCATTTTAGAATTATACAATATTCGTATCCCAGATAAATTAGAATTATTTAGAGGTTTCTTACCAAATAAAGTCATTTTCCAAGAAAAGCAAGCTTTATACATCTCATTAGGTATCTTAGGGGCAACTGTTATGCCACATTCCTTATATCTAGGTTCATCAATTGTCAAACCAAGATTAAATGAATACGATTTATTAAAATTCGGTCGTGTTGAAGAAAGACCAAGTTTAAGTGCTATTAAATATAATTTAAATTTCGCTTACGCTGAATTAATCATCTCATTATTCCTTATCGCTACTTTCATTAATTCAGCAATTTTAATCGTTGCTGGTGCTACATTAGCTGGTCAACCAGATGCAGCTGATGCTGATTTATTATCCATCTATGAATTACTATGTCGTTATATTTCACCTGCTGCTGGTATAATTTTCGCTTGGGCAATGTTATGTTCTGGTCAATCTGCTGGTATTATTTGTACCGTGGCTGGTCAAATCGTCTCTGAGGGGTTCCTTGAATGGTCATTACCACCTTGGGCCACTAGACTAGTTACTAGATTAATGTCTATTGCACCATGTCTTTTAGTTACTATTACAATGGGTGAACGTGGTATTTCAGAAATTTTAAATTTATCACAAGTGGTATTATCATTAATTTTACCAATTGTATCTGCACCATTAATTTACTTTACTGCTAATAGAAAATTAATGACCGTTCATGATAATTTTGGTGAATTAACTGATGAAAGTGTTGTTATTGATGAACATACTCCATTAAATAATGAAAACAAAAAGAATCGTGATTTTACTAATAGTCGTTGGTTAACTTGGGTCGCCGTAGCTATTTGGGCTACTATCGGTTCATTAAACACTTATTTAGTTATTTCATTCCTTTGTGGTGCTGATGTTCATTTTTAATCTTTAATTTGAAATTATTAATCACATAGATTTCATTCATATTTTTTCAACAACAGACTTTTTTTTTTGATATTAATCAATCAATAATTCTTACGTAAACTCAAATATTCAAAAACAACATGACAAGGGTAATTAAAACAAATAAATAAATAAACAAAATAAAATAATTTAAAATAAAATATATATCATTTTAGTAATTAATTACTTTTTAAATTTATAAATTAATAGAAATATGCAAAAAAAAAAATAATAACAAATTTTAATAAAATAATAAAGAAATTAAATTAATTAACTCAGTTATTTTTAAATTACATTTTGATTTTTTTAGTTGTAGTTCTTATGCCGAAATTTTTAGTTATTATCATTTTATTAATCTATTTTTTTATCGTTGTTAGTATTAACTTTACATGAATTTATATATCTAAATAATCTATACACATGATGAAGTAATAAATTAATGATAACTCATTTATCATATTTAGACAGTAACTATTAGACAAATCCTAATTTTCAGTTTTTCTTTCTCATTAACAATATTCAGTGAAAAATAATCCACTAATTTCCCCAAATTAAAAATACAATGAGATTAAAAAATATTATTACAATAAGCTAATATTCATTAATCAATTAACTAATCTATCTACAATACACAATTATCTTCTTGGTGTATACTTTCTCTTTCTTGTTATTTGCGCTCTCACTACAGGAATAGAACCAGTATAATTCACTTGCATAACAGGAAAACTTTTCTCAATATGTGCATCAAATTTACCGTCAATTTGTTTATTGACTATTAATTCTTTCATTATTCTCTTCACTTTAAAATATAATTTTCTTTCATCATCACTTGGCTTGACTATTTTCTTCATTATTCTATCTTTTCTCAATTTTTGTATCTTTAGTAATGTCTTATTGATTAATTCAGTTTGTGTGCCATTTTTAAATGATTCAATTTCATCATCGTCAATATAATGTGATGGATTCCAATTCAATAGATTCTCTAAATCAATCTTATCACTGGATATTTCATCTTTATTGTCTGTGGCGATTGTAGTTTCTGTAGTTTCTTCTTCTTTCTTATCCTTAACTTCATCTTCTTCTGGTTTCCCATCCTCTTTCAATTCATCTTCTTCGGCTTTTTCATCTTCTTTATTTTCATCTTCTTTATTTTCATCTTCTTTAACCTTCATCTCTTCCTCTTCCTTTTGCAATAATTCAGTATAACCAATTTTTTTCAACCATATAATACCACGAGTAGTGGAATCTAAAACAGTACCACTTTCATTAAATGATGGTGCCCAAGAATTATAATCACCATATTTTAACCAAGTAGTAGTTGGTAATGCATACCAATTAGGATGTAAAAATCTTGTCATTATTTCAGTAGGTGACAAGGTGGGATCTGGGATACTACTAGTGTTTGCGGCAATAAAACCTAATGGTGGTGCAATATTAAAATTTTCTGCTTGTGGTATAATATTTGTTATTTCAAAATTACTATTGGGTAATTCTTTCACTCTTTCATCTAATATAGATTTATCAATTATAGATGAAAATAAATCCATACCACGGGCTTTGATATGATATGATTGTGGTACTGGCAACTTGTAATTCTTAGCAATTTTGATAAAATCATTGGTAATAGATTTATTTAACTCATTGGTAAACTTATCATCATTATCATTTTTATTTTCAACAGATCCCACGAGTTCATTTAATGATATACCTAATTTATAACATTCTCTCAAGATTAATTCACTGGCAAATTTATAAAATTTATTAACCATTTGATAATTTGTTGAACCAGGTGAATAAAAATGAATCAAAATTGTACAAACTAATTTAATGTCATGATACAATTTATAAAATCCATTATTTTCAGCTGAATATTTATCGTTATCAAAATTTTCTTGAATGGTAGTCAATGGAAATTTGTCTCCATTCTTAATATCACCAGAACTATTCACTTTCTTTTCTAAGAAAGTTTTATACGATTGATAAATATTTTCCGGTTTCTCTTCAAAAAATTGACTTGGGAAACGTTCAACAAAAATGGTCGTATCAGCAGATGATCTAATTTTAGTTTGTAAAAACCACTTCTTTGTAATTATAAATACAAATACAACGGTGGTTAGATATTAATTGTTAGTAAAAACATTCAAATTGAAATTTGCAATTTGCAAACAAAATAAACAAACGGAGACAAAATGAAACACTACAAATTCCACTCATTCAATCTCAAACATTTCAAAGGTTAAATTAAAATACATACTCTTCTAATATAACTCTCAAATCATTTAGTAAATCCTTTACTTTATCCGCCATCGTGCACTTATATGTCTTTACAATTATTTTATTTTTATTTTTATTTTGTAAATTTTGAATTTTTATTTTTATTTTTTTAAATTTATTTTAATTTAATAATGTACATTCAACTGATAGATGAGTTATATAAAGTTTAATTATATACAACAGTATAAGTTATACTACTTCTTTTGTTGTTCCATGCTCTTATAATTCTTATTGGTAATAAATCTTTCAACAATCCATTGTCCATTTTCCTTAATTTGCTTCACAGGAATTGGATTTAAATCCCAACTTATCTTCAAATCACTATCCATTCTACTACCGAATTTAGGAACCACATAACAATATCTTTCTCTTGGTGATATATTAATGATTTTTAAACCTTGACCACTTAACGGCTTACTGTATGATAATAATTCACCCTTAGATGCAACATTAGCTAATGGTGTACTCTTGATATCACATAAACAATTCATTCTAATCTTAGTACCAGAACCCTTATGTAAGGATTGGAAAACCATATATTTTGGTGGCAATTCACCAACATTAGATAATATAGAAGTTGGATGAATAAATACAAATGATTCTTCAACAATATTTTGTTTTTGACCTAACACGGGAACATATGGGATATTAATTAAATTGCTTCTATTGGTAACCTTAGCGTCTTCAGGATATATCTCATCAGCTCTAATGGCAACACGATCGATAAACCCAGCACAAACCATTTGCTTCAATAATTTAATTTGTGTTTCAGTGGGTAATTCAGTTTTCAGATCTTCATCCTTAACTGATACAGCAATATTTTCTTTAGAGACATTAGATTTAATAATGTATGTTAATTGTTTTCTTAACTTAATAATTTCCTCCATTAATTTACCTCTAAGGAAATTATTTTTAATGAAACTTTCCTTTTGTTCACGAGGAATATAATCAAATGCACTTACTACACTTAATAAACGGAAAACATCACTATATTTATCTAATTTACTGAATTTGTTTCTACTTTTAAAATATTTGGCTCTTAACCCACGCTTTACATCTTCATCCATTCCTGTATCATCCATAGTGGGTTTAGGTCTAGGTTTAGAATCTTCATCATCATCATTGTTTTTATTGTTGCCATCATCGTCAACATTACGTTTTGGTGCTTCATTAATACCTAATTCAAATTCATTAATAAATGGATCACCAACTGATAAACCACTAACAATAGCTACAATATATGGTAAACAATTTTGTTCACTAGATAATAATAACATCTTAGAAAATCTTGGTGATAATGGAAATAAACTCATTTTTTTACCTGTGTCAGTGATTTTTTCTACAGTGTCTAATGCACCAAGATATTTTAATAATTCCACAGCTTTAGACAACATTTGTCTCTCCGGTGGTGTTGGGAATGGGAAATTGATAATGTTATGAATAGCCATACTCTTCATTTGCAACACAACACTTTCAACTGGCATTCTTAAAATTTCTGGACGTGAAAACTGATTAAAGTCTCTTTCAAAAACTGCAGATGAATATAATCTATAACAATGACCTGGACCAGTACGACCAGCTCTACCACTTCTTTGATTAGCACTTGCCTTACTGACCCAATCAATTTCAAAACTTTGAACTCCATTTTCTTCATTATATTTACGTTCTTTGGATCTACCACAATCAACAACATATCTAACATTTGGAATGGTCAAAGACGTTTCAGCAACATTAGTGGCAACAACACACAATCTAGAACCAGCGGGTGGTTGTTCAAAGACCTTCATTTGTTCTTTAGTTGGTAAAAGAGAATATAATGGTAAAACATATAGTGGATCATTAGCGGTCTGTTCTTCAGTTAAAGTTTCTTCAAAACCGTCTTCCTCTTCACTTTCGTCAATAATTTCATCTTCATCATCGTTAAATTCTTTATTGAATTTTTCTTCATCTTCGACTTTAACACTGAAATCAATATCTTCAACTTCAATATCAGTAGTCTTAGCGTTAACTTTAACAGTTGAAATTTCATCCGCAAAGATATTCTTTCTCTTCTTCTTGAATGGAAATTCCTTTCTTAAACGTTTGACCATATGGGTAATTTCTTGTTGACCGGTCATGAAGATTAAAATAGCACCAGGTGGTAATCTACTATGAATTTTACAAGTCTTTTTGAAAGCCTCTTCAGCATAATTAAATTGAGTTCTACGGTTAAAATGGATTGAAACAGGGAACTGTCTTGCGGAAACATTTAAAATTGGTGGTGGTGTTGGGAATAAAGTAACGTTTTCACTAAAATCAGAAACTCTTAAAGTAGCAGACATAATAATCAATTTTAATCTTTTATTTTTAACAGGATCTTCAGCGTTTTCTTTAGCACGTAATTTAACACAACGACTCAACATACCAATTAAAATATCTGTATTAATATTTCTTTCATGTGCTTCATCAATGATAATAGATGAATATTTAGTAAGCTTGAAATCTTGCATCATTTCTCTTAATAAAACACCATCAGTCATAAATTTAACCTTAGTATCTTTCTTTGCAGTGGAATCGAAACGAATTTGGTAACCAACCTTATCACCATGATCACCTAACTCATTAGCAACACGATTGGCCATAGAAACAGCAGCAACTCTTCTTGGTTGAGTAATACCAACCATGCCTGGATATTCTTCTGATTTTTCACTACCAAACCCAGCTTCATATAAGAATTGTGGAACTTGTGTAGTCTTACCTGAACCAGTTTCACCACAAATAATAACAACATCATTATGATGAATGGCTTCCATAATTTTATGTTCTTCACCAAAAACAGGTAATTGCATTCTCACTTGTTGAATTTCATCTGGTCTTGTAACTTGAACAAAAAAGGCCTTTCTCTTGGAATTCAAATCAACTGGAATATATGTTTCTTTTAAACCATCATCTAAATCTTCCTCACGAACTAATTTTTTATATTTGTAATTTAAAGTTGGGGTACTAAAATCTACATCTCTACCTTCCATTTGTTTGATTTGATTATTAGCCCAGTCTTTGAAATCAGTAGCTTCTTTGTTATGTTCAAATTTATTCAATTTTTCAAGTGGTTCTTCTTCACTTTCTTCTTCACTTTCCTCTTCAGATTCCTCTTCCATTTCTTCATCTTCGTTGGCTTCTTCGCCCTCTTCATTGTCGTTACCATTTACCTTTTCATTTTCCTCCTCAGATATGTCAACATCCGCTGCTTCTTCTTTGTCTTCTTCAGAACTAAATTGTTCATCATCATCACTATCTTCTTCTTCTTCATCAGAACTTGTTTCAAAATCCATTTCATCTTCTAAATCACGACTTTTTTTTTCTTGAAGTTCCACACGTTGTCTCCAATTATATTTCTTTTTTGATGGTGCTTTGGATTTCTTAACAACTTCAACATTAGCAAACCCAAATCCGAAACCTGAACCGCCAAATTTGGATGGTCTGTTATCAATAAATGAAGATTTACCAACGGCCGATGTATCACCAAATTTAGATTCAAAATCATCATCATCGTCATCATCGCTACCGCTTTCATCATTTGACCCAGCAGATTCTTTACAGGATGATCGGCGTCCCAGTCTTTCACTGTATGTTCTTCATATAAAATTGATTTAGTCTCTTCATCACCTCTACCTTGTTGTTCTAAACTTAATGCTTCTGCAAATTTTTCCTTTTTAGTTTGTCTACCATGACCTAAATTTTTAGAACTGGTTAATAGATCAGTGTCAATCTTATAATCTTGTAATTTTTCAATAATGACTTTCTTTTCTTCTCTTTTCAATTGGTGTTCAATAAATTTATCTAATCTTTTCTTCTTTTGTCTAGAGACTTTAGATTCCTTTGGTTTAAAAAGTTCTTCCAATTTTCTCTTCTTTAAAGCCTTTTCTTCTTCAGTCATTGGTTTTAAGATATCAACATTAGTGTCAGTTTGTTCTTTGTTATTAATATGATCATTTTCGTTGTCACTTTCACTTTCCACTTCTCTATAAAATTGTTTATTTCTGACTCTCTTCAACTCCTTGAGCTTGGACATATGTCCAGCACGAGCTTTCTCATTGAATCTCTTTCTATAAGTACCCATACTATCGTTTTATTAGAGACTATAGTTATATATTCTTTATATTGAAAATTTGCGATGAGCTTTGAAAAAAAAAATAAATTTTGCAAAAAAAAATAATTACTTATTCGAAAAGTGTCTTAATTTCTTCGATACGTCTCTTACGTCTTTCTTCCTCATCAGTGTCCATGGCTTCACCAATTGTTCTCTTCCTTTCTTGTATCTTCAACATTTTCTCCTCAATACTGTCCTGTACAATAAATCTGATCACTTTAACGTGATTTGTTTGACCAATTCTATGTATTCTATCAATGGCTTGATCTTCCATACTGGGTGACCACCAGGGATCCATCATATAGGCATGTGAGGCACATGTTAAATTTAAACCAACACCACCAGCTTTCAATGACAACAATAGTATTTTCTGTTTAGATAAATCCTTTTCTTTAAATTTTGATAATATTTCAGTTCTTTCCTTCAACGATAATCTACCATCAAATTTATAAACATCTATGGTTTCTGCAGAAAATTCCTCCAACAATTCACGCTGTAAGATATCTAAGTATGACGAAAATTGTGAAAATACAATGACTTGTTCACCAGCAGACGTATCTTGTAATTGTTGCAAATGTTTCACTAATGCCTCTAATTTACTAGATCTTCTTGATGAGCTATAATGATTGAATGTTAGCTCTTTATTGTTATTTAAATCAATACAGACTAACCTATTCTTGTCTATATCTGCTCTACAATTTGGACATTTTACTTCTAATCCATGATCTTTTTGATAATCAATATAGTCAATTAAACAATGTTGACAATATGGATGCTTACATTCTGTAAAGACCAAAGTATTCATATTTATAGGTTCAGTGGTACATATTGAACATTCTAACGTTTTTATTGAACCATGATCTGGGTATTTTTCTTTTAATCCCTTTGTAACAGTGATCAATTCTTCTTGAGACATCTTATTTTCAGCTTCTTTGTTTTCATCTATTAATGTTTTCACGTCTGCTGATTCAACGAATTGTGTACTATTCGAGATATCATCGTCATTTTCATCTTGTGTACCTAATAACTCAATATCACAACATATTTGTCTTAATCTTAAAATGTGTACCAAAATAGTAGAATAACTCTTTAACAAATCACCACGAGCAAGACCTTGTTGAACAGATCTTTCTGCCTTAGTTAATAAATATTTATAAATCTTAGATTGTGTTTTATTTAAAGGTAATTTCTCTACTATAATTTCCTTTGGTGGTAATTGAACAAGTAAATTACCTGCATTATCTTTCATATTTTTAGTCCTTCTCAATAATACTGGTTTAGTAATTGCATTAACCACATCAAATGCTTGTTTATACTTTTTCTCTTCAAATGGCTTTGTGACAAATGTTCTCCAAAAGGATATTTGCGACCATGGTTCTAAATTTAAAAATTTAACTAAACTGAACAAATCATCTAATTTATTAATAATAGGTGTACCTGTTAAAACCCATCTTCTATTACTTTTCAATCCCATCACGGCTTTAGATGTAACAGTACTTCTATTTCTAATGGTATGACCTTCATCAATAACTACTCTGAAGAAATTAACGGAGTAAACACCTGATGTTGATTTAACGTCAATATCTCCATTGTTATTAGTAGGTAATTTAGACCATTCATTTTGAACAATACCGTATGTAGTTAAAATTACTGTGGGTGGATTCTTAGTCTTTGTCAAAAGAGTTTTCAAACTACTTACATTACCACCATAATAAATTTCACAAGTTAAATTAGTTGTATTATTAATTTTATTAAATTCATCATACCATTGGTTTAATAAAGACATCGGTACCACTACCAAAGTCGTCCTATATGCGTATGGAATTTCGTTGATTTGTGAAGACGGTAACATTTCTAAACTCTCCATGGTATCACTTTTAAAAAGTTTCTTTTCATTATGTTGAGAATCATATGGTGTCATGAATATTAATGATAATGCAGAAATTGTCTTACCTAACCCCATTTCATCAGAAAGAATACCACCTTTTAACATCGAGCTCATTACTGGTTTTTCCATTGAAAATTCACCAGTATATAAATTAGCATAAAAGAAACGAGACTTATTTTTATCGTTATCATTAGATATGATATAAGGAGAGCTATCTCTATTATTAGACCAAGATAAATCCTTAGGCCACAAGAATCTTTTCCATAGGGGATTCATTGTATCATTATCCATTTGAAATTGTGATTTTTCCTCAGTGTTAATCTTATCGAATTCATTTTCTCTTGTTAACATCCATGATAAACCTTGTTTTTGATATTGTCTTAATTTAATACTCACTAAATTATCAGAAGGTTCAGTCTCTGGAATATTTTCTAATAAATTATTTGATTGTGCAATATTGTAAAAATTTGTCAATTGATTAACATTCATAGTCTCTTGACCTAATTGCGTCGCAGTATTAGTTTCAAAATCTTGTGACATGAAAGAATGAAATTCATCATCATCATCTAAATCAATAATTTGCGAATCTTCATTTGAATCAAATTTTTTCTGTAATAATTCCATTTCATCATCATCAATAGGTTTCATATTACATTTTTCAAATAATGCAATAACAGCATTTGTTTTTTCTCTAATTTCTAATTCTTCATCAGTTTCCTTAATGGTAATATAATCCCAACTATTTGAATTTTTCTTTTGTGAATTTCTCTTAATGTCTTTATCATCTAATTTAATACCTTTCACAAATAAATCAGATCTTAAAAAACAATCCATTTGTAAAACGAAACTATCACCAATACTTAATCTTTTTTCACAATAAACCATTGTTAATTGGAAATCTACAATGCAATCATTGTTATTAATCAATGGATAAACAATCTTAGCCATATCTTCTGAAATTTTACCAATTTCTCTATTTTGTTCCATATCATAAATTCTTATACAATTAGATGCCATCTTTTTCTGTTTAAATTTCTTTAACAATGGTTTATTTTTATTAGTATTATTATTAACAAATTTCATCTTAGAACCATATTTTAAAGGTCTTAAAAGTGGTCTTGTTGCTGTAGCAGTTAATTGTAACGCGCCAATGAAGCGTTGCCAATTATCCATGGAAGTATCCTCTATTATTGAATCACTACTTATGTTAGATTCTCCGATTATATCAAGATCATTGAAATCATCATCATCATCATCGCTGAGTAACTCAATAATATCATGTTTTCTTTTCCTTATCGGGCTTGAAGTTATTTCCCTTATATCCGTATCTGTTTTAATCTCTTGTTTAACAATCTCTGTATCATTATCAATATTATCTATAGTTAAATCAACAGATTCTTCATTATCTTTTGGATTATTTTTTATAATTGAAGAATATTCTAATGGTAAGGAATTATTTTTATTATTTTCTTGATTGTCAATTTCTTGCTCTTCGACAGTATCACTGAAAAGGAATGATTTTTTATTCTCTAAATGGAAAGATGAATCTAATTCATCTTTGAAGAATCTTTTCTTTTCTTGTGCCATCTCACTATTCAGTCGCGTCATTAAAATAAAATTACATAGTACAAATTTTGAAAAATAGAAAAAATATAAAATGAAATAAAATATAATAAAATATAACTAATAAACGCGTTATGAAATTAATATATTAAATGAAAAGTTACAAACATAACACAATACAAAACAAACAAACATGAATATAAAGAAATATATACTATTAATAATGTTATCATCAGACAAAGCCATAAAAAACAATAAAACGAAAACAAACAAACACATCTATTATAATTACAATTAATAATCGATTATACTTTCATTACCATTTTCATCATTAATATAAAAAACTGGTTTTTGTCTCTTATGATGATTTAAATATTCATTACTATTATCATTACTATTACTATATTTAGCATAAATTTTATTATTTTTTTCCATTTTTTGTCTTCTTAATTCCTCCAACGTAATATTATTATCTTGTGAATTTCCCATTGAAATATTATCCTTATCAACATTTAATTTATTTGTTTGATTTTTAGTGGACTTACCAAAAGTGTATTTTGTTCTTATCTTTTGAATTATTTTTTTAACTTTCTCTAAACAAATTGAATTCTTAGTAATATCATTAATTTTTTTATCATCAACACTATCAATACTTTGATTTACTGTATAAGTATTATAATTTGTATTAAAATAATAACTGTTGTTATTATTACCCACGTTGATAACGTTTAAACTTTCATGACTATCTATTGAGTAGTTTATTGAGATGGTGGATCTACTAAGTTGGTAAGTGCGTTGTGTAACTCCGACTGATCTAACTGTAAGCATCTTTATTTTAATTTTTTTTTGTTACTGAATTAAGTTTAATTTTGAGTTGGTTTATTATGATTGATGGAAGAATATATACAATTTGTATTTGTTTATGGTGATGTATCCTTTTCGATGAAATTAACGGAACTAAACAGTCAAATCGAACAAACACCCAGGAACGAAAATGGAAAGAAGTGAATAAGTAAAAGGTAAAATAAACGAATAATAAATAATTCAGGAAAACAACTCCGACTTATATAATCGTCCACCCCACCAACCCCCCCCACCACAACACCAGAAACAAAATTAACCCATCATAGTCATCATAAATCACTGAAATATTACTAAATATTGAAAAATTCAATTGGAAAGGCTTCAAAAAATTATAAAACAATACTCAAATTAAATTAAAACGCAATTTAAATTAATGTTAAGGGTTTTCTAATAGGCATCAAAATTAATTTAAATAATAGAAACAAAAACAATAGCATTTACCGTAATGGGAAAGCATATGACGATAAATTATACCGTTTAAATAAATTAAACAATACGAATTGAGCAAAATTTGTGTCAAATTAAGGGTACCCTTTATTTTGATTCTCCGAGAATTCAAGAATTTCTTTTTTTGTAGTGAAGTGAATTTCCCTTTTGGGAAACCGTTCAACCCTACTTTTTTTACGGTTTTTTTTCAAAGAGACGCGCGAAAAGTGTGGGCCGGGAACGTGAAAGCAGCGGCACACCAACGCAAAAAAAAATTTGAAAAAAAAAGTTTTTCGAATTTTCGACGACGTGAAAATTTTTTTTTTTTCTTCGGGTTCTTCCGGTTGTGGAATTAATATTATTTATAAAGAGTGAAAAAAAAAAAATTGATTCAATTTAATTCTGAAATCTCTTCACATTTTTATTTATAATTAAAAAAATTACCAACTAATTTATTCACAATGGGTGCTTACAAGTATTTAGAAGAATTACAAAGAAAGAAACAATCTGATGTCTTAAGATTCTTACAAAGAGTCAGAGTTTGGGAATACAGACAAAAGAATGTTATTCACAGAGCCTCTAAACCATCTAGACCAGATAAGGCTAGAAGATTAGGTTACAAAGCCAAGCAAGGTTTTGTTATCTACAGAGTTAGAGTCAGAAGAGGTAACAGAAAGAGACCTGTTCCAAAGGGTGCTACTTACGGTAAGCCAACTAACCAAGGTGTTTCTGAATTAAAATACCAAAGATCTTTAAGAGCTACTGCTGAAGAAAGAGTTGGTCGTAGAGCTGCTAATTTAAGAGTCTTAAACTCTTACTGGGTTAACCAAGATTCTACTTACAAGTACTTTGAAGTTATCTTAATTGATCCACAACATAAGGCCATTAGAAGAGATGCTAGATACAACTGGATCTGTAACCCAGTTCACAAGCACCGTGAAAACAGAGGTTTAACTGCCACTGGTAAGAAATCTAGAGGTATTAACAAGGGTCACAGATACCACAACACTCAAGCTGGTAGAAGAAAGACCTGGAAGAGACAAAATACTTTATCTTTATGGAGATACAGAAAATAATCTGGTTAATTTTAAATTATTTAATTTTTCAAATATTTTATATAACTCTTATTTAACCATTTTTTAATTTTTGACTTTTTCTCTTTGATTGTTTGTATTGATTTATTGTTCTTTATTCAATTTACTCTCAATAATTAGTATATTCTGTTATTATTATTTATATACTGTCAATTTTTACCGTCGTTACCGTCCCCGGATTTTCCCTCCTTCCGACGGCGTTAAAAAAAGAATAAATCCGGCACGGAAAACGACAGCAAGACAGAAACGCAAAAATTCCAGACTGGATTCCACTAACAATTGCCGTAGCACTCAATACTTTTGGTTGTCCCCCACATTTATTTTGTCAATTCTCAAATTTCACAATTTATAACTGCTGGTTGGCACTCGGGAAAAATCAGTTGGTTTTATTATTATTATTACTATTACTATTATCGATTGGCAATTTTTAATTTATAATTAATCTCAAACACCAAAATTTGCAATTACTGTCAATTTCACAATTTTATTTAATTTTTATATAATTTACCATCTTTTTCATTTTTCAACAATTATACTAACGCACTAACTCAATTCTATTGAAAAAGACAGCTAACAAATTTTATTCCTTTCCTTAATTCAATTTAAATATAAATATACTTCTATTTACTTTCAACCTCCCTTTGACAAATGCCTAATAGAAAGATTGCAATTTTATCTGTCTACGACAAGACAGGTCTCCTAGACTTAGCCAAGGGTCTAATCGAAAACGATGTACGTATTCTAGCATCAGGTGGCACAGCACAATTAGTGCAAGATGCCGGTTTCCCCGTTGAGGATATCTCAAATGTCACACATGCTCCTGAAATGCTTGGTGGTAGAGTGAAAACTTTACATCCAGCAATTCATGGTGGTATCTTGGCTAGAAATTTAGAAGCTGATGAACAAGATTTAAAGAATCAACATATTGAAAAAGTTGATTTCGTTATTTGTAATTTATATCCATTTAAGGAAACAGTGGCAAAGATTGGTGTCACTATGGATGAAGCTGTAGAGGAAATTGATATCGGTGGTGTAACACTTTTAAGAGCTGCCGCTAAAAATCATTCAAGAGTCACCGTGGTATCAGATCCAAGGGATTATGCTAAATTTATTGAAGAAATTACTGAAACTGGTGAAGTCTCTAGAGATTTGAAAAATACTTTAGCATTAAAGGCCTTTGAACATACTGCACAATATGATGCTAATATTGCTGATTTTTTTAGAAAACAATATTCAGAGGATAAAGCACAATTACCATTACGTTATGGTTGTAATCCACATCAAAGACCAGCACAAGCTTTCATTACTGAAAAGGATGAATTACCATTTAAAGTATTAAATGGTTTTCCAAGTTATATTAATATACTTGATGCATTAAATTCATGGCCATTAGTGAAAGAATTATCTGCATCATTAAATTTACCTGCTGCTGCATCATTTAAACACGTTTCACCAACTGGTGTCGCTGTAGCAATCCCCTTATCTGATGTGGAAAAGCAAATTTATTTCGTTAATGATATTGAAAATATGTCACCATTATGTTGTGCTTACGCTAGAGCTCGTGGTGCAGATAGAATGTCTGCATTTGGTGATTTTATCGCATTATCAAATATTGTTGATGTCTCTACAGCAAAATTAATCTCTAGAGAAGTTTCCGATGGTATTATTGCACCTGGATTTAAACCTGAGGCATTAGATATTTTAAAGAAGAAAAAAAATGGTAAATATTGTATTTTACAAATTGATCCAAATTATGAACCTGATTTATTAGAGACAAGACAAGTTTATGGTATTTCATTACAACAAAGAAGAAATGATGCAATTATTAATAAATCATTCTTTAGAGATATTATATCAAAAAATAAAAATTTAACTGAACAAGCAATTATTGATCTTACTGTTGCTACTTTAGCCACTAAATATACACAATCAAATTCAATTATTTTCGCTAAAAATGGTATGGTTATTGGTCTTGGTGCTGGTCAACAATCAAGAATTCATTGTACTAGAATTGCTGGTGATAAAGCTGATAATTGGTGGTTAAGACATCATCCAAAAGTATTAAATATTAAATGGGCAAATGATTGTAAAAGACCAGAAAAATCAAATGCAATTGATTTATATATTAATGGTCATACACCAAAAAATTCATATGAAAAATTTGATTATGAGAATAAATTTATTGAAATTCCAGAACCATTAACTATGGAAGAAAAAGATAATTGGTTATCAAAATTAAATAATGTTTCATTATCATCAGATGCATTTTTCCCTTTCCCAGATAATATTTATAGATGTGCTAGATCTGGTGTTAAATTTATTACATCACCAACTGGTTCAATTATGGATAGAGCTGTATTAGATGCCGCTGATGCATTAGATATTGTTTATGTGGAAAATCCAATCCGTTTATTCCATCATTAACCAATAAAAATTGAATAATCAATATAATTAATAATTTTTATTTTTATTTTGCAGTTTTGCAATTTTATAAATTAATATGCATAATCAAATTTCAAATATGAAAAGACATCAATAATTACTCTTTTTTTCTCTTTTTGCCCCAAATATAAATCAATAATTATACATTATACATATACAATCAACTCTCAATTAATAATAATACAGATATAAAAAAAATAATAATAAAATATTTTAAATTGAAAAATGACGATTAAAGAAAATCTGAACATGACGATTTTCTTTGTACTAAAGATAATAATTCTACACCGAGCACAAGATATAAGAATATACAAAATCAAGATAAGTAAAAGAAAAAAAATATATATATACTTTAATAATATAAAAAAATGTCTGCAGTATGGTTTTACACAAATGGTAATGGACCAACTAGGGTCATCTCATAGTGTTTAGGAATATACCGCGATAGAATGACAACAAAGATGATCGAACTCAATTTAAGTTCCAATTAAAATCAACATAACGTAATAGAAAGAGTTTCCATTACTATCAATTAAAATTTTCACTTAAAGAATTCAAAATCATGCATTCTAATTAATCTTAAATTTAGGACATGACTTGTCAACGGGGCACTTCTGTCTCATCCATATACTTCATGGCAACAACTGACTGTTTTAAATGAAACGACTCAAAACCCTAATCGTGAAATTAGAGGAGAAGACAACATTTAAAACTTAAAAATCAATTCCTTGAAACTCTGCCTCTCGAGCGTTGAGATGTGATAAAAATATTTGGTAAAAGTTAAGCCGCAATGGCCAGAAATTTAACTTAAGGTTCCGAAGAAGCAAAAGTATTTCTCTTAAACACTAATTAATATAACGCAAGTCTAATGGTTTTCTTAAAATGAAATAGAGAATAATTTATAAATTTGTTATTTAATTTTCCCATTTCTTTTATATGAAAAAAAAACCAATTTACCCGCCACCAAAGTTTTAAAATTAGGTCATTAAATAATATAGGTGTATGTATTTAATTATTATAGTTTTATAAGATAGATCTGGTGGTATGTATGTATAAAACTGTATAAAACTGTATAACGAATATAAATATGTTAGACTATATTGACCTTAGTGTAACCATCTATATGTTTATCACAACTTAGACAATCTTGTAAACCTCTTGTTCCCAAAGCTATACGGCAGTCATTACAAATAATTAAGCACTTGCAGGGCCATAATACAATATTTCTTGGTTGTTCTTTACATAATAAACAAGGTAAAATGGTTAATTTATCCTCTTCATCTTCGTCATCTAATATATCAAATAATGGAATTTGTTGCTTTTCCTCATTTTGTGCAAGTGAATTATCATTAATGTCAAATTTACGTTCAATGATAATATCTTCCAATATACCACTTTTATTCAATTTGGCATATTTAGATCTCGTAATCATTTGATCGGGAAAATTGTTATTCATATCAAAATTTGATTTAAATTGAACCATATTCCACATCGATAAATACCATTTCATATCTTTAGAATTTAATAATTCTTTATTATCAAATCCAATTAAATTTTCAATTTCAGTATTGATGGAATCATCAAGTTCATCATCAAATTCCCAATCAGATTCATCATCAATGTCATCTTGAATCTCATTTTCAATCATCAAATCTCTCTTCAATATTTGATCAAAATTATTTAATTCAAAATCTTTGGAAGTATCAAAATTTGGTAAAAGATAACCATTAATTAATTTTTTTTTATCAAGTTTATTTTCTTGATCATCAATCCAAATAAATTTACTATAATTTTTTGAATTAATTAATTTATTCCAATCCCTTAATTTCCTACCATTTCTATCATTACCATTGCTCTTATCATTGATTTTGTTATCCTTATTAAAATGTTTCTTGATATTCAATTTAACATTTTTATATTCTACTACCATCTTAAAGATTGCCCATTTTAATAGTTTATGAGATAATACTAATCTTCTCAATGAAGTAGTAAACTGTAAACCAAATTTAATATTATCATTACTAATATCACGATTCTTAAATAATTTATTCGAAGTTAATTCCTTGGGTAAAATTTCATTAAGATAGCCACTTAATTTATTATTAATTGTATTTGTATTATTATTGTTATCAGTAATTAAGAAATTGGGGTTCATATCATATCTACCATTACATAATAGCAAAGCTAATTGTACAATGAAAGTATAATAATTTTCTTCACCTGTAAAATTACAATAAGATAATTTTTCTCTTAAATAATGATAACAATTATCAGTTTCCATATCTCTAAGAATATAGTTATGCCAAATTGAATTTACTTGTTTCAATGACAGACAAATAAATACAATTAAAGTGGATAAATCCTTTGGATAAAACAAAATTCTGGCGATAACATTGACACTATTTATTATTAAATTATCATTTCCATCAATTTTAATAACTCTTGTAAATAAATAAATGGTATAAATGTAATAAATAATATTTAGGGATAGATCCCACCAAAATCTTTTCCTTCTTTGTTTAATCAATTCTAAGAAATGAATCATAAATCTATCTAACAATATCAATAGGCAATCAATGGTAACCAATTTAACCCAATGTAAATCTTCAATTACATAATTATTATCAATATTGCTGCCATTAAGATTGAATTTTCTTTGTAAACTAAACAATACAATTGATAATTCGAAGAAATTATAATTATAATCAGTCAACACATCTAAATTATTAGTCACACAATAAAATATTTCCATAAATTGTGATAACCCTAACACAACGAAATATTTCCAATCAATTAAATTCCAATTACCCATCAACAATTTACTAATTAAATTGTAACAATAAATTGCAATATTACCCATGGGTAACAAATGAATCAATACATGTGACCAGAGAGGCAGGCCACCAACAACTACATTGGATCTCAAGGGAGCCATTACAAAGACTCTATTAATTAAAGCATTGAACAATAAAGCCACTATGAAATATTTGCTATTCAAAAAGGACCACATTAAATTAATTATTGAATTTGAATTGTTTCTTGTATGATACATTAGATACCTGAGTATGGATAATATGACGCCATTGCTGTTCAAATAGGATTCTGTATCGTCTGCGTAACTGTTGGTATTCTCCGTCATATCGGATTGTATTATATGGCCTTTGCAATTTACATTGTGGGTGAATTGAAATTGTGATTTTCTTGTACTGCCCCGTTGGTGATGCGGCGTTTTCTGTGTGTTGTTTTGTGTTGGACACAAGTACCGTTGTTGTTATGAGTATTATTTAAAGTAATATCATTGCACCATCCAATAGACGTGTTACAGTTCACTGTACTGGACACACTCTAATGGAACGATTGCATTAGTGCACTTTGTAAACCACACCCCCCATAGAATGAGTCACCGCACGTGTCTGACTCGGGCCTTTTCGAAATTTTTTTCCAATAAATTAAAATTGTCTCCATTGACAAACACTACAACTTATAGTCTACAAATTACACAACAATCTATACAACCATACACTTACACAACAGATATGTCTCAATTAACAGTATTAAACAATATCGACCTTTTACCTCCTGATGCTCTTTTCGACATCAAACAAAGATACTCTAAGGATACAAGATCCGTGAAAGTGGATTTAGGTATCGGTGCTTATCGTGACAATAACGGTAAACCATGGGTACTACCATCAGTAAAAAATGCAGAAATTCAATTACAAAATGATCCAAATTATAATCATGAATACTTACCAATTACTGGGTTACCTGAATTTACCACTGGTGCCGCCAAAATTATCTTTGGTGATAATTATTTAACTGAACAAACCATCTCAGTACAATCTATATCCGGTACTGGTGCTCTACATATTGCTGCTAAATTCATTAAACAATTCTTACCAAACAGAACCGTATACGTGTCAGATCCAACTTGGGCCAACCACGTTGCCATCTTCAACGTTCAAGGTGTCTCTACATCCACTTATCCATATTGGGATGCAGCAACTAAATCATTAAATTTAAATGGATTTTTAAATGCAATTGATGTCGCACCAACTGGATCCATTTTCCTTTTACATGCCTGTGCACATAATCCAACTGGGTTAGATCCAAATGAAGAACAATGGAATACAATCATCGATCGTATTGCCCAAAGAGATCATATTGCCATTTTTGATTCAGCATATCAAGGTTTCGCTAGTGGTAATTTAGCTAAGGATGCATTTGCCGTTAGATTAGGTATTGAAAAATTATCAAATAAATCACCAATTATTGTTTGTCAATCATTTGCTAAAAATGTTGGTCTTTATGGTGAACGTTCTGGTTGTTTCCATTTAATTGTACCAAATCAAAATGATAAAGAAGTTACTGATAAAGTGGTTAAATCTGTTAAATCACAATTAGCTAAAATTGTTAGATCTGAAGTTTCCAATCCACCAGCTTATGGTGCTAAGATTGTCGCACAAATATTAAATAATGATACATTAAAGCAACAATGGTATGATGATATGATTACTATGTCAGAAAGAATCAACACAATGAGACATAAATTAAGAGATCATTTAAATGCATTAGAAACACCAGGTAATTGGGATCATGTTGTTGGTCAATGTGGTATGTTTTCATTTACTGGTCTTTCAAAAGAAATGGTACAAAGATTAGAGACACAACATGCTATTTATATGGTTTCATCTGGTAGAGCCTCTATTGCTGGGTTAAATGAAAACAATGTGGAATATGTGGCTAGAGCCATTGATGAAACTGTTCGCTATTATCAAAACGAAATCAAATTATAGAATTTGTTTCTCCGAGAAACTAAGACCAATAACTTAATTAATAAATTGTTCACTAACTATCAATTAACTATCTAATATTATTTATCATTAACGTTATATACCTGTATACAAGTATAATTATATGTATTTAATAAATATTGCTTCATAGATTACCATACATTTACCCTCACGTGGAAATTCTCAGCCGCGGATTTACAATTCAATTATTTTTCCAATTGCAAATTGTTTACACACAAACGCAAACACAACAAAGAGATACAAACAAAGATACAAGACAATATATTGATATGAATATTAGAGATAGAACTAGTGAATTTCAAAGAAGTTGTGTTACATACAAGAGATTACAAAACAATGCCAACAAACAACAAATACAAGTAAATGAATTACAATCAAATAATAAGACTAAAATTTCAGTTTTCCAAAAGAATGCATCACATATCGCAAAGGAAATTTCCACAACAGCTAAATTATTATCTAAATTAGCAGTATTAGCGAAACGTAAACCTATGTTCAATGATAATCCCGTGGAGATTGCTGAATTATCATTTTTAATTAAACAAAAAATTTATTCTATTGAACAAGAATTATTACAATTAAGTAAATTATCTAATGTCAATAACAACAATAGTAATAATTCAAACAGTCAAACTAATAGTAATAACATAAAACATTCACATAATGTTGTTAATTTACTTAATAGGAAAATGAAAAATATGTCTGGTGGATTTAAAGATGTTTTAGAAGAAAGACAAAGATTAGAGATAAGTAATAAAGATCGTTGGGGTAAGATAAATGATCCAAATGATTTAAACGCCACGCTTTCACATCAACAACAACAACAACAACAATATAATAATAATAATAATATTCCAAATTCGAAAAATGATGAATTACCTGAGAGAGAAGTAACTGGTTATAATAGTGCAAATCCATTTATGTCAAATTTATTACAACAAGAAGAAGATCAACAAAAGATGATTATTAATCATAGAAATACTAATAATAATATTGATGGTAATGATGGTATGATGAATCTTGGTGTTCCTAATAGTGATCAACAATTATTATTAATGGAGGAAGGTTTAACAGATCAAAATAATCTTTATCTTCAAGAACGTAATCGTGCTGTAGAGACTATTGAGACGACAATTCAAGAAGTGGGTAATTTATTTCAACAATTAGCATCTATGGTACAAGAACAAGGTGAAACAATTCAAAGAATTGATGCGAATGTGGATGATATTGATTTAAATATTAGTGGTGCACAAAGAGAATTATTAAAATATTTTGATAATATTAAGAGTAATCGTTGGTTAGCGGCTAAAATTTTTTTTGTTATATTTATGTTCTTTTTAGTTTGGGTTTTAGTTAATTGATAGAAGAGAATTGATACATTAAATTGAATTGAATAAAATTAAAATAAAATAAAAAGAAAATAAAATTAATTAATAATAGAATAAAGTAATAATATTTGAATTAAATATTATATATTTTAAACACCAAATATAAATAAACATTTTATTTATTAAATAAGATAAGATGAGATAAAATAGAAATAAGTTATTATTGTTATTTTATATTAAATTATATCATACATATATTTAAAATTGAAGAAGATTACATTGTATTGAATTTTATTATACTATAGATTCTATTATACTATAGATTTTATTATACTATATTAATTTTTTATTTATTAAAATGTTAAAATGTTAAAATTATAATCCCATTTCAGCTTGTAATTCTCTTAAAGCACGTTCATCTTCATCTTCACTTTCTTCTGGTTCATTAATCTTATCATTATCAATTTTATTTTGTGGTGCATTTGGTAATGATATATTTTTATTTTCATTACTCACTACAGGAATTTCATTCTTAAGATTATTATTATTAACAATATTATTATTAATTGCTTCTTGTTGTAACAATTCCAATTCTTCATCCAATTCATCTTCATCCACTTCATTAGCCAATGAACCAGCTGTATATAATGGTTTTGATATAGCATCACTAATTTCTTCACTTAATTCAACTTGTTCTCTAATTTCATCCATTGTTTCATCAACTTTATCAATATCTATACCAGTATGTATAGATTTCATTGCACGTGCACCTTGTTTCATTGCTCTCATTGTCTCTAAATTTAAATTTGCAGATTCTATAGAGAATAATTGTTGCTCTAATGAATCAATTTGACCTTGTAATTTATCTAATTGTTGTTCATAAATTTTTTTCCTCTTAATTGAATTTTTAGCTAATGTTTTATTATTTTGTAAAAGAAATTTTTTAGCATCATTTTCATTTTGTAAAATTTGTGTTTGTAAATGTGATTGTTTCTTGTTTAATAAATTTATATGTTCTCTTAATTCTATGATTGCTTTCTTGGGTAATTCTTTATTTTTAGCGGATCCACTAGAACCATTCTTGCCGAAAAGATAAGACCACATATTGAATTATATTGTGTTTTGTTGTATAAGTGTCGTGTAAGTGTTGAAATTTGTTTTGATTTAGATTTAATTTTATCTAATTGTGTAAAATGTAAATATTGTATAATTGAATGTAAACTTTTTTATGATTAGGGAATTTCCAAAATTGAAAAAAAAACAGCGAGTTTGAAGTGGCACGTGACGGCGTGGGTGTCTATGTGTCTTTGTGGTGTGTGTTGTTCTATATAAGAGTTGTTGTGTATTGAATAATGTATACGTGGTGTGTTATGTGTTGTGACGTTTAAAAGTATGGTGGTTTTACAATTATTTCAGTGTTTTTGTCACATATATATGTTAAATACGTCAATTAATGGAATTTGATTGGTTGGTGACAAATAAAATAAAAACAAAATTGTGTTTTTCCATCAATTAACAGTTGGAATTCACCACAAAGACACAATTAAATAAAGAGGAAAATACAATCATATAATAATGTTACGTTTAGGTTTGAATAATGTTGCACGGATCAGTACAAGAAGAATATTATTACAAACATATGATGCTAATGTAAAATTTTATTCCAATACAAGAAATTTATTATCCAATGTGAAATATCAAACCCAGGATTTAAGTAAGGATCCCATTAAGATTGAAACACCAGAATTAATAAAACAAAGACAACAAAGACCAATTTCTCCACATTTAACAATATATGAACCAGAATTAACATGGTATATGTCATCATTACATAGAATAACATTATTAATTCTTGGTGGTACATTTTATATTTTAACTATGGCATATGGATTAAATCAATGTTACCCAAATTTGGAATTAAATACTAGTAAGATTACCAATTGGTATCATGAAAGATCTAAGACTGTACAAAATATAATTAAGGGATCGATGGCATATATATTTGCATTACAATATGGTGGTATGATAAGACATTTAATATGGGATACCGCTAAAGAATTGACACTTAAAGGTGTTTATCGTACTGGATATGCTGTATTAGGTTTTGCTGCAGTGTATGGTACATATTTATTAAGTTTATAATCTTTTAGCATGTAAATAATATAACTGTATAGTGTAAGATTGTTTAATCAGAGTTGGCTGAATTGATTTTGTGTTGTTATGGTAACAAACTTTATGTTAATTTATGGTCACGTGGCATTGTCTAGTAAAGCACGTGCCAAATCTTGCACGTGGCTTTCACGTGGCTTTCACGTGCCGCGTTTTATTTGCAAAATTCCCGGATTACCCAATGCAGACACCTCGTACGGGAAATAAAAAATGTCCCATTCAGGAAAACCCTATCTCGTACATAAATACACAACCGTACAAAATTAAACGAAAAACTTGAATCTTCCCCTGCACGATTTCACTGCAATTTTAAATTAATTACACTACAACAATAATTAAACAATTAAATTAATAACAAAAATTAATAGTAATAAAATTAATAAAAAGGAGACTATCAATAATAATAATAATAAGAATAACACTATCAATAATCCGGTGATTTACATTACTATAAATATATTCATTTATTATCTCATTTTATACATTTTCAATTCACTATAATAATTTAAACAGTTATTTGTTTTCGAAAACTTTTTTCTTACCTTCCTTCCTTTCTTCATTTATATTATGGAAAGGGATACAATATTTTTTATTAATAATAACGACAATAACAAAAACCTAATTAATAATAACAACAATAAAAACAATACACTTTTGTTGAATTTACACCCTTCAAATAACAATACTCTAAGTAATACTCCAAGTTTAACAAGTACGATAAACAACAACAATAATAACAATAACAATAACAATTTCTTCTTCGATTCTAATTTTAATCAAGATACAAATAAAATGCTTTTCAATAGACTTAATTTCACTGATATTATAATAGTGTTATTAGTATATTTAGAAAGTTTCTTCACTTTCATTTTAAAATTAATCCCCAGACCAATTATAAATTGGTTTACTATACTTATTAATTTCTCAGCAAATATAAATGATCAAACAATTGATGAAAAATTAAGATCTGCACCATCAATTCATGAAATGTGTAATCTTTTCAATATTCATGTGGAAGATCATATTGTAAGAACTGAAGATAATTATTTATTAACAATTCATAGAATACCACCAATTAAAGATAAATTTAATGGGAAAGTTGTATATTTACATCATGGTTTATTAATGTGTTCTGATGTTTGGTGTTGTCAATTAGAGAGAAATAAAAATTTACCTTTTTTATTACATGATTTAGGTTATGACGTTTGGTTAGGTAATAATAGAGGTAATAAATATTCAACGGCACATTTATATTTTAAACCTAAGGATGCTAAATTTTGGAATTTTTCAATTGATGAATTCGCTTTTTTCGATATACCAAATACAATTGAATTTATTATTAATTATACAAAAGTGGATAAATTAATTCTTATTGGGTTTTCACAAGGTTCAGCACAAATTTTTGCTGCTTTATCAGTAAATGAAAGAATTAATAATATGATCTCCGAAATGATAGCTATTGCACCAGCAATGACACCAAAGAGATTACATAATATTATAGTGGATACTTTCGCAAAATCAACACCTGCTTTAATGTATTTAATTTTTGGTAGAAATATTGTATTACCATCAGCAGTTATTTGGCAAAGATCTACACATCCACATCTTTTCGCAATTATTATTGATATTTGTAATCGTATACTTTTCAATTGGAAATCAAATAATATTTTAATGAAACAGAAAAAAATTTGTTTCGCTAAATTATATTCAACAACAAGTGTTAAATGTATCGTTCATTGGTTTCAAATATTAAGATCACAAAAATTTCAATTTTTTGAAGAAAGTGATGACGTTTTTAATTCTTTATCAAGACCATATCAAATACCTTGTTTCCCAACAAGAACAAATATTAAGATACCAATTTTATTAATTTATGGTGGGATGGATTTATTAGTGGATATTGATGTTATGAAAAAAAATTTACCTAAAAATTTTGTTTTCGATGTGAAAGTTGATAATCATGAACATTTAGATTTAATTTGGGGGGAAGATGTAGATTCATTAGTATTTAATAAAGTTATTAAATTTATTGATTTTTTCAATAATTTAAATAATGTTACCATTAATTCAAAAGTTAATTTATTAAAATTTAAATTAAGATCAAATTCAATTCATCCAATTACAAATAATTCTACTATTAATAACATAAATAATAATTTGAAAAATAAAATTTCTTCAAATGATGATGATAATGATGATGATGATAGAATTTCTCCAATTACATCAATCGATTCAACTATTGAAAATAATACTTTAAATATTCAAGGTACACCAGATAATATTGAAAATGAAATTGAAATTGATACAGGTAATGATAATGACAACAATGATAATGACAATAGTTATAATGAAAATGATGAATTATTAGATGATGTCTCTGAATTAATTAATATTGCTAATAACAACACTAATGACCACAATAATATCAATAAAAGAGAATCACAAGAACAATTTAATGATTCAGAAAATAATAAAAATGAAATCAAATTACAAAGACATTATTTAAAGAAATATTTATCTAATGATGAATTAAAACCGGATAGTTATAATAATTAACCATTCAATTAATTAATAAATCATTATTCGAAAAGTTTTTTCTTAAAATATAAATATATAAATATACATATATATATTTATTTATTTAAATATGCATACATTACATTAAATAATACTAATTAAACATTCATTAAACGTTCATTAATGTACGTCACCTTATTATACATTACTATATAATAAACCAAAAAACATCAAAATTAAAATTATTTTCCTGAAAATTTGAAATAAAAAAAAAAACAATTTTGTAATGTTCATTACTTTCAACTACAATTAATTGCAAACTAAAACAATTGAAAGAATGTCTTATAACGATAATACATTTAGGTTTAAACGTGCACGTTCTCCACAATTTCAAAACTTGGATAATACTAATGAATTGATTAATTCAAAAGATCATCATCATAATAATAATAACAATAATACTAACAACATTAATAATAATAAAAGAATACGAACTGATATTAATAAAAATAATAGAAGAAATAATAACAATAACAATAACAACAACAACAATAACAGTCATAACAACAATGAACGAACAAATAGTAATAAAAACAATAATGATAGAAATGTAAATAAAAATTCTAGATTTAATAATTTAAATTCATCACAACAAAATTCGTCATATAATAATAGATATAATAATAACCATAACCATAACAACAATAATAATAATACTAGCAATAATACTAGTAATACTAATAAATCAAGAAATAATAATAACAATAGTGATACTAATAACAATAATAATAATAATAATAATAATAGATTTAATAATAGATCAAGAAATAATAACGCTAATAATAGAGTCAACAACAATAACGATAATATTAGCAATGATAATAGCAATAACAATAATAGCAGGGGCAATAATAGAAATGATCATAGAAATAACAGAAATAATAGAAATGATATTGAAAATAGAAGAACAAGTCGTTATGAAGGTTCAATAAATACTTCAAATAATAACAATATAACACAAAATACACCAAGTATTAATATTACTACTATAAAGAAAAACAATAGAACCATTTTACAATTACCAAAAGGTCCTAAATCTACAACACTTAATTTACCATCTGGTCCAAATGCAAATAATAAATCAATTAATCATAAAAGTAATAACATTAGTGATACTAGAAATAATAATTTGAGAAATAATATAAAAAATAATAATTTGAGAAATAATTATAGAACTAATGTAAAACATAACTCTAGTAATCAATTCAGGAATAATTCCCCCGATACCCAAATTGATTCTATTGAAACCACAATAAACAATATACGATCTAAATATCCAATTTCTCAATCATTAATTAATATCAATATTAAAGATTCAAATTATACAAGAATATTACAAGTTGGTGAAGGTACATATGGTAAAGTTTATAAAGCTAAAAATATATTAACAAATAAAATTGTTGCCCTAAAGAAATTACGTTTACAAAATGAAAAAGATGGATTCCCCATAACATCAATAAGAGAAATTAAATTATTACAATCATTTAATCATCCAAATATTTCTACTATAAATGAAATAATGGTGGAATCATCACGTAATATTTATATGATTTTTGAATATTCTGATTCTGATTTAAGTGGTATATTATTAAATGATAAGATAACATTAACAAATGGACAAAGGAAACATATAATTAAACAAATTTTACAAGGTTGTCAATATCTTCATAAACATAACGTTATTCATCGTGATATTAAAGGTTCAAATATTTTAATTAATAATAATGGTATATTAAGAATAACAGATTTTGGTCTTGCACGTAAAATAAATCCATTATCACAATTAGAGAAAACACAAGGTTATACAAATCGTGTTATTACTATGTGGTATAGACCACCAGAATTATTAATGGGATCAATTCATTATCAATTTGAAGTTGATATGTGGGGGTGTGGTTGTTTATTAATTGAATTATTTAATAAAATTGCAATTTTTCAAGGTTCAAATGAAACGGAACAAATTTTATCAATTTTTAAAATATTGGGGACACCAAATATACAAAATTTCCCCAATATTTTAAAGATGCCATGGTTCTTTATGATAATATCACAAATTAAAGAAAAATATGTTAATAAATTTGATGAATTATATAAGGATAAATTACCTAGTGAATCATGTTTTGAGTTAGCTAAAGGTTTATTGGATTATGATCAAGATAAAAGATTGACCGCTACAGAGGCATTAAATTCTAAATATTTCGTAGAAGAGCCATTGCCTGAACCATTAATTTTGAAAGATAATGTGGATGGTTCAGGATTCCATGAATATGAAATGAAATTATCACGTAGAAGTAAAAAAACTGAAAGTAGTAAATAGACAAATGCATATACATATAAAATATATTATATAGAAGAATAATATCTATATTAAATTAAGTTAACATAAATTTTGTAATTTTTAAATTGTTATTTTTTTTTTGAAGTCAGTATATGAGATATATGAATATATGATATTTATTTATTTTTTTCGTTCAAATTATATAATTAGTAAAGCTCCACATTCAATTATTTTTTCTTGGTTAATGAATCTTGTAAAGTTTGATTTGTGGCAATAAACCAACTTGAATGAATTTTACCTATTTGACCGACGATTTGTTCGTCACATTGTTTAGACATAGCATCCATTTCATTCTTAGTAACATTCAATTGCTCTTGCAATTGCAATAATTGCTGTGCTAAATAAGAATATTGTCTGTCCATCCTTTGTTTGTTCTTGTGAACAAAAAATTTTGATTTTTTTTTGTTTACTTTTTTTTTGAATTTTTCGTTAGAAAAAAACCCTAATATTTGTGTAGGGTTGCGGTTAGGGTTGGTGTGCTTTGGATTAGGGTTGTTTTGTTAATATTAGTGTTGTTATATATGGGAACAGCGTATATACAATTATTTACAAGGCAGACAGTTTAATAGAATGTATTGTTTCTTACCATTGGAGTCTTAGTCCATTTAGGCACTTTACGTATACTTTTACGGTAATTCTTATCATTCTTACTGAAAACTGTATACTTATCCCTCGGTTTCATTTCACTTTCCTTGGGGAAAAATTCTGGATCATTAAATTTTAGTAGTCTTCTGGGGATTATAATATTATCTACATCTGCCTTAGTCTCTACTGGTTTATCATTTTGTAATAATGATTGCTTACTTTGCTGCTCCTTGTGCTGCAATCTTAAACCTTTCGTCAGTGTCTCGATAACATTATCCACTTGTCTCATTCTTAATCTTTGACGTTTCTTTTGTGTTTGAGATAATCTCCAACCTATCTTCCAAACAACACCACCTTGACAAACACTCGTCATTCTGAATGCACCAAACATCTTTGTAATATATCCTTATTTATGTTCAAATCCTGTTATTCTTTCCTACACTGAATTACAACAATTGTAAAAATGACAAATGAAAAAGCAAATTAAACTTATTTACTTTCGAACAATCGCGACACAAAAAATTCATTTCTATACACATAATACGTTATAGATATCGTCATTAACCACCCAACCATAATACTATATCATAATTGAAATTTAAAATTTTCCAACAACAACTAATGTCACTTAAAACTGGAACAACATATAACGAACACAATAAACAATTACCCACTTGGGTTCTTACCCCTTCCGAGGAAACAAGAGCACGTAAAAATTTAAAGACATTCACTTATGACAAATGTCAAAATTATATTGAAGCTATGGCTAATTGTGCTAAGGCAAATGGTATAAAAGTTTTCCCTCGTTGTAATGTTCAAAGGGATGCAATGAAGGATTGTTTACTGTTTTATCAAAATGATTCAAAATTTTTAGATGAACAAAGAAGATTGATTATATCTGAAAAGATTGATAAATTATATGAACAACAACAGAAACAACAAAAACCTACACAAAAGCAAACACAATAAATTTAATTCAATTCAATTCAATTTAATTTAATATTCTTTATACTATTTATTATTTAAAATAAAATATGTATATTAATTCTTATATATACAACAAACTACATGCCTAATTACCATTTATAATTTTTATTTATTATTCTAATATATACATATACGTTTATTTGTGCTTAAAATAAATCTAACAATTCATTGACATTATTGGTATTCTTATTAGTCTTATTATTATCACCATCATTATTAATATTTAATTGTTGCATACCATTATTAACATTTGAAGTTTGGAAAATATCATTTAATTCATCCACTAAATGATTACTTTGATTATTATTCCCACTGGTATCATTATCAAAATCATCATCATTTAAATCTAATAATATATCATCTTGCGCATTGGATAATTCATTATTTGCCATATCTTGTAATACTGATAAATTATGTATTTGTGAATTTTTAGATGGTTTTGATTTAATTTCATCCTTATTGGATTTATAATAAATTGAACTAATTTCACCTAATTGCATTATTAAATCATTTAATAAATCTGGTGAAAATGAATCTAATATACTATTCACTTTAATCACTGTCATATTACATAATTGATTAATTAGTTGTTCATTATCAGAATCATCTAAGGAAAAACTTCTCCAATAAATCATTGCTAAATCTCTAATATCTACCTCCACTGTCTCTGTAGTGGCAATTTCAAACATATTTTGTAAAATTGAACCATTTAAATGTCTATGTAATTTAACCACTGTAGTTAATAATGTTATTTGTGTCATTGATTCCTCTTGCGTAAAATTTTCCATAAATGATTCAATTTTTTCCATTAAATTGGGGAAAAATTGTGGATAACAACCCATTAACCATATATAACTCATCTTACTTTGATCTGAAGTTAGTATTGTCTCTGGTGATGACCATGAATTTAATATTGAACAAATTTGTTTACTTATTTCCATATTTTCTGAAACATGTCTTAATAAATTACATAATGTCACACAACAATCATCAAAAACATTTTCTAATCCACGTTCTAAAATTTCATTACAAATAATATCAACAATTTTTTGAATAAATTTTTCATCAGAATATTTAATACCTAATTGTGATAAACCTAATATAGCACGAGATACAAATTCTGGTTCATATTCCATAGAATATTCTTTCAATTCATTTAATAATAATGTACATTGTTTTAAATTACTTGGATCCACTAATCTAATCATAATTTCAATTTTCTCTAATTTAATATACATTGGATCATTAAATTTAACATAAAATATTCTTAATTCTTTGGTTAATAATTCAGGATATTTCTCTAATATAATTCTAATATTTTTTAAAGCCACATATTGTATTTCTGGTGGTGTGGACATTAATGAAACTAAAGCACTTGATATTTTTTTCATAATTAATGAATCTGTTGCAATTTCCTTTACGTCTAATTGATCAGCATTTTTCAAAATTACTTTGATGGTAGCTAATACAACTGCTGAATTGGCATGTTGTAAATGTGCAGTAACTCTATCAATAATATCACGAGCTTCAAGAGAATCTTTAGCATTATATTCAGAAAGTGCAGTTAAAATTGTAATTCTAGCCCATTCGGTACATTCATTTAATACAGTTAAGAATTTAGTAACATGTTTGGCAATTAAATCCTTTAGGTTGATCACACTACTATTTGATGAATTGATATCAATCAATGATGCAATAGCATTCGCAATAACCATTGGATTAGAATCATCTAATGCATTAACCAAATCTTCCATAACACCTAATTCTAAACATAATTTTTCATTTAATTGAAACAATTTAGCTACACAGATAACCGCGGTCTTTCTTACATATGGATTATCATCTTGTAACGTTTTGCGCAATGGTGTTTCAATATACTCTAATATTTTATCAACTCTAATCATAGACATTGTTCTAATTGCCATACAACGAATTAATGGATTTGGTTCTTGAGCATCAGTTATGAAAGTGTTCACGGCTAAGATACATAACTCAGGGTGTAACTCAGCATAATTCATAACATATAGATAAACTAATTTCTTTTGTTCAATATCATTAGTAGCAATATTTTTCAACACATCAGGAAACAATGATGATACATCTTTCCCCAAAGTCATTTGTTGTATAGTTTTCTTAATGGCATCCTTTCTTGTTTGTGGGTATTGTGAAACAAGACCTTCTCTTAATTCACCTAATTCACCTTTACTAGAGATCTTTGGTGCCACTCTAATACTATTTTTCAAAAACTTCTTAATCTTCTTATCTAATGGTGCCATGGTATATTATATATCGATGTGTATTTTGCAAAATAAGCCACTGTGCAAAGAACAAACAGCTAAAATTTCAACTCTTTACGTTTCAAATTTAATTTTGTTTTCGTTTTCATTTTCATTTTCCATTTTTTGTAAAATTTGAGAAATTTGATTTCGTAGCGAAATTTGTATATAATAGAATTTTATTTATATTTATATAATATGTACATAAATGTGCTTGTTTTATATACCGTATGCTCTTGCCATGCTGTTCATAGCTTTTGTATCACCTTTAGCTAAAGAAGGTTCTTGTAAAGTGTTGGCTATGCATTCCCAAGGATCTCGTAAGCCACCAGATTCCAATACGCTTTTCTTAAATATTTCACCATTAGTACGATTCAATGGTTCCATTTGAAACAATTTATTCCAAACTTTAGCAGCAATGGCACGATCAAAAAGATAACTGTAATATGTGGCACCATAACCAAATAAATGACCAAATTTACCACACCAATTGGTTTGGTCATCAACCAAAACTTTCAAATCTTTCTCCATATCTTGATATATCTTTACCACGTCGATTGGTTTATTATCAACTAGTATACTTGAATCGTGTAATTTTTGATCTAATAATGACATTTTGGCTTGTGCAAATGTTTCACATGCTTGTAAATATTTACATTCTTTTAATTGTTCAATAAGTACAATAACTGGTATTTTTTCACCGGTAATATAATGCTTACCCATACTCTCTAAAATTCTTCTGTCACGAGCAAAATGCTCCATCAATATACTAGGTAATTCTACAAAATCTGTTGGACAACGTGTTCCACTAATATTTTGTAATCTCGTCCTTCCAAGCATTGAATGCATTGCGTGACCCATCTCATGAAATAATGTTTCGATATCACTTAATTGTAAAAGGCATACATTTTCTTCATTTCGGTCAAAATTGCAAACGATGGATATTATAGGTAATTGGAACTTGGTATTATTTATTTTATTTTCACCAATTTGCATTATATTCATATTATATTCCTCTGGATACATTTCTCTTGAGCAACAAATTGTAAAATGAGCTGGACTAGACATTTTATTCTCTCTTTCAAAAAGATCACAATATACAACACCAATAGTTGATCCATCATCAGCTACAACAATTAATTTTCTAACATCGTTAGACCAAATTTCTTGAGGATGAGGTACATCAATTTGTAAAGATATACCATATATGTTATTAAAAACATTAGATAATCCTTCAATAACCGATCCCAAGGTAAAGTATGTATTGAACGATGGATAACTAATCAATGTTGCTGTAGAATTACTATCATTTAAGGCATTCTGTGTAGAGTAATAATCTCTATCCCAAGGTCTAACATTGCTTAAAATATCTTCCATGGTTTCTGGTGGTATTATGTCCATATCCTTGGCTTTTAAATCGGATAATGCCTTTAATTCATTAACTGTATCAAATTTAGTGAATTGAATTAATGAATTTATAAAATTTTCAACATTTTCCGGTGTCTTAGCCATCTTATCTTGTAATTGGTAATCGGCAAAACTTTTCTTGCCCATTATTTTAGCTAAGCGTCCTCTTAATTCTACTAATCTAGTTAATCTACTGATTTGTTTATCTGGGCAATTATGAAGTGCTGTCCATATTTGTTTTCTAATATCTTCATTTTTACAAGTTCTTAAAATAATATACGGCATTGAACCAAAACACGGTACTTTGTAATGTGTCATGGTAATGTTTTTATTCAACTGTTGTAAAAGTGATTCATGGACTTTACTATTTTGCAAATCGTATACATTAATTTCAACATAATTATTACGTAAAATATTTGAACTATTAGCAAATGATTGGCCTACAATACTCATTTCTTGAGTAAGTGAAATAAATTCTTCTCTTGTCTTAGGTTCCATATATATCCCAGATTTTACGAAATCCTCTAATAATATCTTACCGACTTTTAATTCTTCTTCACTTAATTTATTTTTGATATTATCATCAGTTAATATTCTCTTTAAGATATTACAAAGTTCCACATCGGTGTTTAAAACATTCATAAATTCGAATAATTGTTCATGACATAATTGGGCTTGTTCAATGAACTTTTCATCAGGGTGAGCAGATCTTATAAATTCACAAAGATCGATAACACGGCATAAAGTATCACTTACTTGATCTAACCTAATAATATATTTTAGTAATCCATCCACGTTAGTATCTTGCTTCATTTTAATGACCAAATCTTTAACGAACTCCAGAGACTCATCGCTAAATCTTTGTAAACCTTCTGGACTATACAAAAAAGGATTTCTAAACAAACCACTACTCGTAGAGGTATTGTTATCATTATTATTGTTGTTATAGACATTAAACAATGTATTAAAATTGGATACACCGCTTGTCTGATTTTGTTTAATTAATTTATTCCAGTACTCGTCATCATCGAATGATTTCTTTAATGTTGGTTTTAAATTAAATAGTATATGAGATTGGTGTAGTTTTCTAGTGGTGATTCTACTATGTAAAGAAATCAAGGACGACAAACATCTTCTTCGCAGTGGCAGTATATAAAGTTTATTGTTCATTGAGTCTTGTTACAGGTTTCCTATTCAACTAATTGCATGTTTGTGTTTTCAAAATAATTTTTAAATAAAGAAAAATATTTTACAATAATGACACAATTTGTATAAAACAATGCTATTAGAGAAATTATATATATTTGAGTTATTGTATATAGATAATGGTAAATTATTTAAATTAATTTGGGCTGGTTCTTGAAAAAATCATCGCATTTCTTTAATTCAATTTCACATTCCTTCTCTATGCTTACAAAACCTTTTTCCTTAGCGATTAATAACGAATCATTTAAAAGTAATTGTCCCTTACCGATTTTACCTAAATGTACATTAATTATACCAAGTCCAAACAACGATAGGGAGATGGCTTGTAATGTATAATTATCCATCGGTTCATCGTGTAAATCTAATCTATTTATCTTCCCAGCATATGCAATCACGTTTTCATAATACTTAGTAGCCATCTTGATAAGTAATTGCCGATCTTCAATCAAATGCGGCAATATAGTTTTAAACTGTGTGAATTCTCCAGCGGGTAGTTTATTAATTTTATTTATTTGTGCATCGATATGTTCCATTTGTAAATAAAGAAGTGAGCCAGTATTGGCCTGTGATAGTAAAATATGACCTTTTGGTCTATTCATTAATATCATCCAACCCAAAGTAATCATTTTTGAGCTCAACGCTTCTTCGATATTGTTTGTATCTAAACATAATTCTGAATATAAATCTCTCAAAGTGATAAATTCTTCTTCAAACGGTTGGAAACACTTTGAGTATTTATAAGTTAATTGTTCTGGGTTTTGTAGGTTAGTTTCTAGAAATTCTTTGGATACATTTTTTTGATTAACTATTTGGGATAAAGTGGAATCTCTTCGGAATATTTCATCGGTACTTAAATTTAAATGTTTTTCAATAAGTTTTAATTCTTTCATTGTATCTAAATCTTTACCTTCCCAATTGTATTTATTTCTATTTTCGATTATTTTACATAGCACACTCAAATCTCTCTTGATTAATTTACCCTTCTCTAAAATACCTAACTCTTTATTTGCAATCAATTCATTTGATATTCTTTCCACTATGTTCATATAAATTGATTCGACGGCATTGTATAATTTTAATTTCTCATACATTTCAGCAATCTTAATTTCAATTCCTGTATATTCCTCTGATAACTTATTGATATTCAACCTATTACATTCATTCAAAGCATCGATATAAAATCTTAAACTCAGTTCATATTTATTAAATTTAATCTCTTGGTATAACCCATTTCTTAATGGTTTATTAACTGTTTTAGGATAAGGACTTTTAGGGTAAATGTAATAAACACCACTTAATAAAATGACACTTAGAGTAACTTTGCCCCAATTTATCTTTTCTTTGATGAATAGTTCTTTCATATGAATTCGTCTCATGGATAATACCCTAAAATTAGCGGTTTTATTTAATAATGTTCGACATCTTTGCATTGTAAACATTTTAATAGATGCCTTATATGATTATATAGAGTATAGGTAAAACTTTCAATTTAGAGGTTTTATGTAAAATATATATGGGAAGTCTTATCCTATTTATGTATAACGATTTTCTTCTTCCGTATTAAATGAATTTAAATAAATTATTTCAATCATGTGGACATAAAACCTGTTACATAAAGTTGCAATTGAGGATATTTAGTATAGATAAAATACATAAAGATGACTCTAAATTCTATCATTTATAATAATATTGTCTGCAATATATGTGTATGATGTTCAAACACCATAAGTGTATATAGATACATACGTTATTCATAAACCCTTTTGATAATCTTATTTACCACCATTTTTACCGTGAAGTCTTAATATTTCACCGCATAGGTATAAAGAACCACACACAATGATTGGATTATCTAATATTCTTTTCTCTTTTTGTGCTTTTAATGATTCGAATAATTTACTTATGTCGGTCTCCACGGCAACATTTGTAGTGTAATTTTCCTTTATATATTCAGATAATTCTTGTGGTTCATTGGAATGAATCCATGGCATTCCATCTACTGAGCCAAAGGTAGTCACTATGACATTATCTATTGGTTTGATTAAGGGATCGAACAGTGGTTTTAATGTTTTGCCTTTAGTCACAGCAATAACGAATGTCTTTGGGTTATTCTCACCAAATTCATTATTTAAATACTTAGATAACTCAATTGCAGCACTACCATTATGTGCACCATCAATTAGAATTGGTATACTACTGCCTTCAGTAAAATGGAAATTCAACCTTTGTAATCTACCAGGCCACGAAATTGAGTTTAGTCTTGTAAGTATATCTTCTTCTCTAATATTAATTTCATTGATCTTTTGTAAATTATCTATAATACTCAATGCTACTCTTAAATTATAGATTTGGTATTCACCATTCAAGGGTAATTTATTGAATTTTAATGTACCCCAGGAAGCAGTCTCGATTTCATTATTAACGTTTGGTGTAGCATCAATAATGTTCAATTCACAACCCACAGATTTGACTTTATTTTTAATCACATCTAATACGCTAGAATCATTTGTCCCGTCCACAACAGTAAATTTAACACCTGGAACAATAATGCCTGCTTTTTCATATGCGATCTTACTCAATGTATTTCCCAATATGGATTCGTGATCCATACTAATCTTAGTGATAGCACAACCAAATTTATTTCTACCGGGAAAGACATTGGTGGCATCCAGACGACCACCGAGGCCAACTTCCATGACACACCAATTACATTTAACTTGTTGAAAATATAATATTGCTAAACATGTTAATAATTCAAATTCTGAACAATTTAATGAATGTTCTTCATCAACTTTGAAAATGTGTTCTTTAATTTTCTTATATTCAATCATTGAAATGCTCTTATTGTTAATAGTTATAGAGTCATTGACATTAATCAAATGTGGACTGGTAAATTTACCTACCTTTAAATTTGGAGCTTGTAAAATGTTTGATATATAACTACACACGGAGCCCTTACCATTCGTACCAGCGACATGTATTATTTTTAACTGGTCCTGTGGACTGCCTAAATGTTTTAATAACGTGGAAATTCGCTTCAAACCCAATTCAATACCCATGGTGATGAGTTATTATAATTTGTTTATTGTAAGTTAGAGGAAATATCGAGGTTTTTGAAAATTTTGAATTTTGTGACTTCTTTTTAGTCATAAATGTGATTTATATATTGAGCTTCAGATGTAGCTGGGTATGGTATATAGTCAGATATGTACTTACCTGGGCTTTTATGTACTTATATAGATTTAAATAAAAAAAATATGAAGTCTATAATTATAATTGGACAAAAATTTGGAAGATTATTTCTTCTTACCAAATTTTTCATGCCATTTGATTGCCATTTGTGAGAATTGGTTTTCTAAAAGTGCAATCTTATTATTTAAAACATTACACCAGCTATTATTGATATTGTAATAATCTTCCTCTGAAGGACATGGTTCAACATCGTGCAGGAAAATGTTATCTTGATCTTGTTCATCATTTTCGTCTTCCTCGGCGCATTTAAGTGCAAAATTGATAACTTCTAATTGTGCCAAGACTAATTGCGCACCAATTGAACTCAAAGTCCATTGAGTGTATTTAACAAAATGATTATAAGTATCTTCAACAGAAATCTTACATTCTTCAGATAAAGTTAAATCAAAATTTAATGTCTTTGCAACGATTTCCTTTTGTAAAGATTGTGTAAAATAGAAATTTAATAAGTCTAATGTCTCTAAGATTTTTACAAACATGTCAACTAATGGTGTAATAGATAATCTTAAATCGTCACCTTCCCAATTAAATTCTACCATTCTTTCTTTATAGGCGGTTAAAGAATCATTGTAGAATCTGAACTTCTTGACATATTTGATAAGCATAGTCCTTTCATATTTCATGGAACCTACACGACGTAAATGACTAATAAATTTATTTAAAACATGGATATAACTGGAAAGATATGTTGTGTATATTTCAATAATTTCTTTTATAGACTCACTTATTCCCTCTGTCATAACTAAGTCTACATATTCCTCATCGGAATATTCTACATACGATTGGTTGTCGTTGTAATCGTTATAGGTTTCCTCCATTTTATCACGGTGTCTTGTTCAATTTTTTAAAGAGGAATGTTTATATCTCGAGCGCACTTAATTTGTTTTATTTATTTCGAAACTGAAATTTCCGAAAAAATGAAAATATCCAAAAATAATATATTGGAATAATACGATTTGTATTATATTCATTTATATTACGTTAAGTTTTAGTATACAATAATTATATCTTTTTATTTAACTTGATTTACAATTAATTTACCCGATTACACACATGTACTACCAATCATCATCCTCATCTGCAGCACTTTCTTGATCACTATCATCTCTCATCTTATTAGCACGCATAGCCAATGCAGAGGCTAACCCGTTAGAGAAATTAGCCTGTTGTTGAACTTGTTGAGCTTGCTGTTGAGCTTGCTGTTGCTGTTGTATTTGTGCTGGATTTGAAGCTTGAGTTGGAGCTTGTGCAGTACTAGCCCCTGTTGTTTCAGTATACTCAGTCATATAAGCCGTTGGTACCCAGCCTTCCTTGGAACCATCTAATAATTTACCAAGTGACCAACCACTTGGTTCTTGTCTACTGACATAGACAATATCACCTTTCTTTAATGGCAATTCAGATGGAGCACCAGAACCTGGGAAATCATAAGCAGCGATAAATTTAGGTTCTGTTGGTTTAGCAGCTGGGGGTGGTGGAGGTGGAGGTGGGGTGTTTATCTGTTGTTGTGGTTGAGATTGCGAATGTGGTTGTGGTTGTTGAACTCTGGTAGGTGCCGGTGGAGCAGCTTTCTTCTTTTGAGTAGTGTGTGGTTGGACAGGCTGTTGAGCTTGTGTTTGTTGGTGGCCATTAGCTGGGTGGTAAACAGCTTGTGCTGCACTAGCGGCCATATTAGCTGATTGAGCACCTGGTGGTGGTGGAGCACGTTTTTTAGTGGTAGTACCAACTCTAGAGACGGGGGCGGCTGGCCTTGATTGTTGTGTTTGTGGTTGTGTATGTAATTGAGGTTGTATATTTTGAGTTTGTGTTGGTGTGAATGATGAAACAGGAGCCGTCTTTCTAGTTGTACTGCTCTTTTTACCTTTTGGTTTTTCATGTTGTTTGGAACTAGCTGGATTACCACGACGAACAAGGATTGTACCAGATTTATATTGATCACTATACTTTGGAGCACTTTCACTAATTTGACTTTTAACAACATGAGGTTTGTTCGGTTTCTTATTATATTCAATTGTAGATCCAATGTTAATTCTAATATTGTTATTTAATTTCTTTAATTGTGTAATTAATTCCGTCTTAAAACATGTATTAATTAATGGATCTGGTTTGTTTGGACTATTGATTCTCACACCCACCCAATCATCTTGTAAGTTGGTTAAATTAAATTGACTAATCTTATTGACATCAATAATATATTCAGCCACATATTTCATAGTGTTATTTTCCATAATTTGACCAATAATATAAAAAGCAGTTGGTGTGATTATAAATGTCTTTGGTAATCTTTGTGCAGATCTACCAAATTTAGAAAACAATGCTTGACCATGAATAGAGAAGATAACTCTTTCTTTAATACCTACTTGTCTCTTAATATAAGAACCCTTTGTTTTTGATTCGTTACATGAAAGATAATCACCCATAAATGCTCTATAGCCTAGTAAAGACATCGATCTTCTTTCCTTTTGACCACCTAAAACCTTAGTACCGTAATCACGCAGTTTTTCATATTTATTACCTTCTTTCCTTTCTCTAATAGTTCTTTGAATTTTGGTGGCGGCATCAATTCTTCTTTGTAGGAATCTTCTCCATGCACGTTGAATTCTTGCAGCCATGTTATGCCAGTATCTATCTCTCATATGTTCTAAAGCAAATAATGTTTCTGGAGTCTTAATAAACACTTGAGTAACACCTAATTGATATTCGGAAGTTGGAATAGCAGTATCTGTCAAGATATGTTTGATGGCTTCAAGAGTGTCACCTTGCCATGTATAATCACCAGCATAGGAACAATGTGGGGATAATAAATAGAATCTTTCAACAAATTTATCGAATGTTTGTCTGTAGGCAAAACCTGCTCTTCTAATACGAACATTTTCTTGTAAACCTAAATACTTAACTTGATGTAACACACGTTGATCATCATAATCAGTTGGAGATTTGGTTTCATTTGGTTTAATTGTTCTGATATAAGAAGGTTGAGCCTTTGATAGTGTTTCTACTAAATCATTTGCACTCTTAATGATTTTATCACCAGCAGTTGGTGGTCTTCTTTTAGATTCAGTATCGATATTAACTGGGAAAATGGAAGCTACAAATTGGTTTGAAGTAGTTCCCATTAATTCAACAATATCCTTTTGTAATTGATCTTTATTTTTATCAGTAATACCATCAACATCATAAGTGACATCACCGGCATAATGCTTAATAACGAATTTATTTTGTCTTAATTCGAAATGTGGATTACTACTAAATAAATTCAAACGTTGAGCAAAGGCTTGATCAGCAGCACTTGAATCGGCATGTGTTGTAGCAATAGAATCATTCATAGCGGCAAAAATACCAGGTGGTCTTCTAGCTTCAATCAAATCACAAACAATTTTGTTATCAAAGTATTTAATTGGAGTCCATTGAATTCTTTCTCTTTCATAAGTTTCTTGTTCTTGTTTTAAAGTTAATTGAATGAAGATTTGTTGTAATTTTTCATTGACATAATTAATACAAATTTGTTCAAAAGAATTATGATCAAAAATTTCAAAACCATAAATATCTAAAATACCAATAGATTTATCAGCACCTGGATAAGCTTGTAATGAAACATTAACTCTATCGACAATCCAATCAAATAAATTGTTGTAGATAGCCTTAGCTAAGGCATCTCTTGCAGCTGTAGCTTGAACAATATTCAATGGAACATGATAAACAGAACCTCTTCTCATACCGTGACTTGTTTCCATAATTCTTTCAATTAAACATTTAGTTAAAACACTAGCATCCACCTGTAATAAATAAGCCACGAAATCAGTGACAGAAGTGTCTCTTACTTGAGCATTACCTTCATCATTTTCAATAAATGTAATGTTACCAATCCATAAAATAGCAGCTAAACATCTAAAGATTTGATCTTGTTCATCTTGAGATAACCCAATGACTTGCATAGCTTTTAAAGTTTCAGTAAATTCTTTAACATCATCCATATTATCCACAGAGGTACATTTTGAAGCACTGGTATAAATATATTGTTCTGGTTGTTGAACACCAAATATTTGTCTATAGTTTTCAGATGCACCTTTAGTAAATTGATAAAAGATATGGAAATTTCTTTCATTTTTAATTTGACCCACAACTCTTTGCTTTTCTAATAAATAATTAGTAATATTACCAGCGCAAGGTTCAAATTCTGCATTAAATTTAATCTCTAAATATTTACCATGTCTAGATGAATTATTATTTCTTAAAGTCTTAGCACAACCGAATGCTTCTAAAAGTGGATTAGTAGCTAAAACCATATCCTTAATCTTACTAATTGATTCAGAATGAGTAGAAGAAGTAGCTGCAATATATTGCATGATTCTTTTAGCGGCTTCAGTCTTACCAGCACCAGATTCACCAGAGATGATAACACACTGATTTTCGTTATAAGATTTTAAATTATAGTACATAGCTTCAGCAATAGAGTAAACGTGTGGTGGTACTTCTAATCTATTTTTACCTTTATAACTTTCAATAACAGCATCAGTATAAATACCTAAATCTCTAAATGGATTGACACTAATCAACACATGACCAATATAAGTATAAATAGTACCATTTTGGAATCTTTTCTTTAAATTATCATTAATTGAAGCATCAGAAATTTTAGATAAAAGAGTTAAATCAGACACACCAACTTCCTTCTTTTTACCATGTTCAAATGTAGCTTTCTTGATATTACCTGATCTTTTAGCAGGTGCTTGTGCAGTCTTATTACGTGCACCTCTCTTTAATAAAGCCATTATCTATCCTATATTTGTTAGTAAATAATAAGAGTTATTTTCCACAAAATAATTTAAGAAATGTAGGTTACCCGGTTGAGGCAAAAAAATAAATGGCTTAATAACTTACAATAATTAATATACGTCAATGAAGGTTAATGATATTTGGTAAAACAGGGTACATGCATAAGTACCATGTAACTATTGATAATATAGTTCTTGAAACTATTGAAATATTACACCAAGACTTGTTTATTTTTTGTAACTTTCACATTTTAAGCAATAATTGTCTAAATAATTGTTTTTACTTTAGTAACCTTTTGTAAATATGTAAGATTTTGAATCATATTGTTATCAACACTTCAAGAACCTTAGGATTTTTTTTTTAATTCAATTGGTTTAGGGGATTACTCTCTAAGTCCAGATGGAAAATTGGGATGAGATATGAATTATAGTTTGCTATCGCAAAACTTCTTGTTTTTCAAAACTCACTCTAAAATTTTTAGTATATCCTTTTTTTGCGATAAGAAGTATAAAAATATTTTGTGTCGAAAATTATTAACATGGAAGAAAACATAGATAAGCTATGGAGTTTTGTAATTGAAATTTTTTTTTTTATTTAGTGATTTAAAACGGTATATTAATCTTTTTTATTCTTTTTTTGTAAGATAAAATGTCATTGGAAGATGTGTCTTGTTGTATCAGATTACAGCTCATGTTACCAGTTAAAAATGCAAGAAATAGTACAACGATAAATGAGGAATTTTAATTATTTTTTTTGTTTAGATATAATTAGGAACAAATTATTAAGGGTTTATTATTAGACAAGGTTGTCATGGCAACGACACTTTATATATTTTATTTTAGTTTTAAGGCAAATTAAACGATCGTTAATTTTGTGCTTCCGAAAAATGAAATTTTGAAATTAAAAAGTTAATAACCGCATTCGCTTGTTAAAGGTACAATTTTCTATATTACCACATTATCGTTTCGGATGGTACAGATTCTAATGTGTGAAATGACATGATTGTTTATTTGACATCTTGTAAATTATATTGTCAATAAATAAAAACCGTTCAGCAAGTGTAAACAAAGATTAAAGCATGTTTAAAACTAAAATAAAAGCATTCAAAATAAGTGATTTTACGTGCCGTGGAAATGAATTTATTAGAATTGAGTATTCACGAACGATTTTTTTAAAGTAACTTTCATTTCATTTAATAAAGATATTTTAAAAGGAGGTGAACGGTTACCTTAGATTTTTATGATAACATCAAACGATCCTTTGAAAATCGAAGTAATTGAGAGGAAGTTATAAAAATTAACTCATCTCATCATATAAGATGTTGCGATGTATTCACAAGAGATTTATCAATTCATATTATTTAATCTCCTGATTAGGGAAACCGAGAACTATAATTCCACTTTAATTTTGCCTTAGACAATCGAATAAATGTAATATTATTCAAAAAATGAATCGCGTCACACCACATATTAATTTAAGTACAGCTTTTTTTCTAGACTAACAAAACATAAGAAACTTTATTTTTATTAAAAATAACAAATTATCTGGAAATGGAAAATGCCGCTAATGAACAAAAGACAAACTTGTAAACAAAAAGAAAAAGGCGAATAAAATTACAATTGTTTTGAATTGAAAAAGTAACCTTATCTTTTATAAACCGTACTCCGGAATGTTCTCTTTTTATTAATACACAATTCCTATATGCATTTCACTAAGTAGAGTTCGCATGCGTTAATTCGAAGTTATTTAGTTGTAAGAATTTTTCATTTTTTTCACAGTCTGCCGGGGTTTACTGTGTGGGGAACCCGACAGCTGATTGCTTTTTTTCTCACATTTTGAAACAAACTGCTGCGGCATTTTCTCTGGGGCGGCCAGAATAGGAAACGTTAGATCTTATTGTTATCTGAGGGGTACTATAATTTCTGAAATTCTAATCTTACTATTAATTTGGTCGTAATAATCAACCCACATTACAAATCTAATTTCGGAATATTCGTAAATCTATCTGTGGTCGTTAATTTCTGGAATTAATTAATTTCAAATTAACATTCTTTCTAAATCGTATATATTGGTATTATTTTGAAGTTATTTAAGATAAATTTTATTTGAAAAAAAAAAGGTGTTTAAATTTAAATAAGAGCAATTTGTTTCCAAATTTAAAACTTTTTTTTGATCAAACACCCTAAAAAGTTATTGATTAAATCAGGTTTTGTCTTTTCTTTTAATTTACAAATTAACAATAACACAACAAGTATAAATAATATTATTTATATAAATAGATTTTCTGCGGTATGCATTTAAAAACACCAACTGAATTATTTTCCAATATGGAAGAGAATGATTATTTAATGAAACCCAGAATATTTAATGAAAATATCAATTTTTCAATATATGATAATTCAAATATTGATTTATTATTCACACCATTAATAACACCACAACAAAATTTTGATAATCAAAATAATTCAACTAAAAAGGAAATGGCTGAATTTACTTTAATTAGTCATAATTTGATTTCAAATATTAATAAAGTTGTTCAAGATCATGATAATGCTGAATTGACTTATGATTTCCCAATACAGGGAAATGAATTAATTTCATTGGAATCATTAAATGACACGTTAGATAATGCCAAATTTAAAATGGTGGATCATCCATTTAAGCTAATTGATTCAGAACAATTTAATTTGAAACAAGTAAAGAAAAATAGTTATTCTAAAATTACAAAACCGCAACTTACAACAAATAAAAATGACTCCAACTTAATGGAGCAAATTTCTAAATATGAAATAGATAATTTAAACGAAAATATAAATTACCCTAAAACGCCCGTGGGTAAAGAAATTGAATTTAATACATCACCATTAAATACACCGAAATTAAATATTGAAAGACATTGTATTTTTAATGAGAACAATTATTGTCTTTCTTCAGTGAATGAAATAAATAATGTTTTATATAAGAACATGACGATGGATATCTTTAATGAAACCTGGGTGAAACCATTTAATGATCTTTTTGAGACCAGTGATGAATTTGGTAGTCTTCTTGAAGATCAACTTATTTAATTATTGTAATTTAAAAGACATTTAGAAGATAATATGTCTGCCATCTGGGAGTAATTAATATTCAATATACTTAAATATACTATATATTCATTTTTAAAAAGTTGTATTATATTACTGTTTTATTGACCATTACTGTGGTGACTCACTAGTACACGGCAGTAGTCAATGTTCAATCTCAAGAAAAAGAACATTGTTTTGGTTGCCATGACAATGTCTTCTACATTCAACATGCTAATTTCTTTTCTCATTTTTAAATAATTTCTTTTTTTACCGTTTTCGGTAGAGAAATCACCTCGTGCTAATTAAGAAAAAACTTCAATTAATAATCAATAATTAATAATCGATACTAATGAATACAATTTATTCATTAATCATTTATTTATTTATTCAATTATTCAAACTTTATATGTATTCCCCTCCTCCCCATTAGGTAAAAAAAACTTAGGGTGCGCCGAGAAATAAAACTATCACTGCTGATGTTTATTGAAGGGGAGGAAACATACCACATTTAAGAAATTAATATGGGGCAGTTACAAGATTAGTATGGGATAGTTGTAAAATTAATACCATTTAGGGATAATAATACATCCCTATCTTGACAACTGATGCAAGGATAGGTTTAATTTGTACATATTAGGTAAACATAACCAACCATTACATATTATTGTGTTATGTATTAATCAATTAAATATTTTAATATAAAAGGAACTTGTAATTGTCCAATCTTCAATATATCTTAAATGTGATAACAAATATAAATACAAACTTAAAAACATACATTAACATAAAATACATACATAAAAACTTACACTAACATAAAACACAAAATTTAAAAATGGCAAAAACTACACTTTATTATTCCCCAGGTTATATTAGACCAATTGTTCCAGTTCAATTAATCAAATATTTCAAACTAGATGTTGATATCGTTGATATTAGTACCAGTATGGATGAATTTACTAAAGAATTCCCACAAAAGAAATGCCCAGCATTAACAGGTCCAGATGGATTAAAATTAACAGAAGCTATCGCAATCAATAATTATTTAATTAAATTAACAGGTAATGATGAAGAAATTAAAAAATTACTAGGTACACAATGTTTCATTAAAGAATCTAAAAATTTAAGATGGGAATCATTGGCCGTTAGTGATTTCATAAATTCTGAATTTGGTTATGTAGCACCATTCGTTGGTTTAGATAAATACGATGAAGAGGCTAATAATACTCAATTGGCAACTTTGAATGTCATTTTAGACATTTATGAAAAGCATTTAAGTGAAAATAAATATTTCACTGGTGATTCAATTATGCTTGCAGATTTAGTTACCGCTTCAGTTTTCTGTATTGGGTTCCAAACGAAATTTGATGCTAAATGGAGAAAACAATATCCAAATATTACTCGTTGGTATAAGGAAATTATTGCTACTGATTACATTAAAGATTATTTCAAAGATAAAATTTTAATTGAAGAAGCAGTTACTATGTAAGATAATTGCAATTTATTTCTTAGAGATAACTTATCATATAATCATTTTATTTCTAAGTAATTTATTAGTTTATTCGGAAATTATATAGATATGTAATTACTATATAGGGAAACAGATAATTACTTTTTTTTACCTTTTTTGTACTAAAAAATTAGGGGAGGCGTGAGAAAAATTAAAAAAAAAATGTTGGAAAAACTCCGTAGGACCCTTTTTTTTAATTTTCGCAATTTAGGAATGTTTGAGGCTCTATTTTTTGGTTTTGGGACACTTGTAGTCCTTTAATTAATTAAGGGTTCAAATTAGGGGACAGGTACTTTTAACTTATTGATTGAAAAAATCTTATAAATATTTTGAAGGTTAAAAAAATTATTTAATTTTTCCTTTCACTTTCCAACAACTCAGAAACAAATTTTGATTTTACAATTTAAATTTAATATCAAAACCAAAAATTATAAGCAATAAATTTACACTAAAAATGCCTTCCACTTTAATTAATAACAATCCTCCTATTGATGAAAAAATTAAATTACTTCATATTAAATTAAAAAGATTGGGATTTCAATTAAATGATTTAGTAAGATTATTGGAAGAAAATAGGGAAAAGAAATTTAATGAATTACAAGCGGAAGTTTTAAATGAGGATGAAATTGATCATTTAGATGATGATTTCCAAGGTTTACTTAATGCATACGAACATGATAGTTGGAAAATGGGTGAAGTTAGAACTGAACTTCGTCGTGCTTATCGAATTCTCAATAAGAATAAACGTCCAAGAAATTCACGTTTATAATGTTTCCTGGTGATTATAAGCTCCCTTCCCATTGTTGCAACTGAAATACAACCTTATTTAGTTTATTTACTTTAAGTTACAATATTTTAGTTCATTAATCAGAAAAGTAAATTCAAAAAATGTCTATAAAAGCACCATAAATGGAGCACATAATATTTTAAAAAAGCACTTCTCATTAAAGAATTTGAGTTTAAAAAAATTAGAAGTACAGTTAACGATTCAAAAAAAAATCATTGAAAAAGAAAAAAGTAGACACATAACTCCGTTTATTAGAAGACACTTGAAGAAATTTTATTATAGTAATTTTTTTTTTTGTTCCAAAATAAGATTTTTTACGTTCTTATTAATAATGACATTAAAAATTATTTAATGTTTTTAAATTTATTTAATTTATTTAGTATATTTAATTTATTTAGTATATTTAATTTATTTAGTTTTAAAGATATTAAATATTCTTTTTAATAGAGTTTTTACAAGAAATTTTAGTTGTTATCTTTTTTTGGATTTGTTAAAAACAATTATCCAGAATAAAATAAACAAAATTTGGATAAGATATATTAATACAATATAATGTATTAAGACTGTTTAGCCAATATTATTGTGCTACTACTAATTCACAATTCCGCCAATTTTATCAAACAAAAAAAATCAACACACTATCCTGTCACCTTCAAATGAAATAACTTATTAAATCAGCATTTTCATATTAATTGAACCCTATTTTTAGATAGCCGGACAAGTACCATTATTTACTAAGTACCATTATTTACTAAGTACTATATATATAGTTTTGAAAAATTAGTTTATTATCTATTTTTGTGTACAAAAGTTAATAACATTTTTCATTAATTTTCTTTACCCAAAATTAAATTCATTCTACTTGGATGAACTTGAAACCAAAAATAAAAAAAATAGTGCTGGTATTCCTAAGGAGAATTATCAATATTAGTTATTTTAAGAGGTTATTTTTTACCTGTAATTTAAGGGTATTTGGGTGTTTTCAGTTTAAGTAAAATTTCAGTTTGCAAATAAATTCTTTACTAATAGTTTATTATTGTGAGTGTCGTATTGAAAGTATTGGTCATTTTAGAGGACAAAATGAGCTAGAACAATTATTTAAGATGAAAGCAAAGAAATTAAAAAATAGTTTGTTTTATTGATTTTTAAATCTAAAACCTAAACAAATTGTAATTATTTTAACATTAATTTTTTTTTTTGATACCACTTCTTTATATTGAAGTGAGACTACATATTGTGATTATATACAATCCGGTTTCAATACATCAATGTATTCTCTCCCCCTTCTTCTTTAAAATTTGCAAAAATACCATAATATCAGTGACTATTTTACAATACTGTTCTAACATTACAACAAAAAAAATTAAAAAGAAAAACATATATCCCAACTTAGGATTCCATGACCAAACTAATTTTATGAACAAACAAGCAGTCCAATTCTTAATACTAATGATTTGTCGATACCAAAATATGATTTCTTTTACACATGATATGACTTTTTTAAAGGTAATTCTACTTTTCATATAAATTTTATCATTATTTTCTTAATTATTATGTTACAAATTCGTGTATATGTTTTATATATTTTAAAAATATTTAATGCTTACCTTTAGTTCTGATATGACGTAATCTAGATTGTTCCTTTTCCACTGCTGGATCAAATTGAATAAATTCATCCAAACCTCTATCACCTGCCACCATTGGCAAAACAGGGATCTTTTTATCAACTTCAACTTCTAATAATACAACACCATCAGTTTCTATAAATTTCTTTAAAGCTCCATCCAATTCTTCTTGTCTAGTGACTCTAATACCCTTAGCACCCATTGCATCTGCTAATATCATGAAATCTGGATTTAATTGATGTGTATGTGAATAACGATTTTCATAGAATAATGATTGCCATTGTGTAACCATACCTTGTTCTTCATTATTCAAAACAAGGATTTTAACTGGAGCACCAGCTTGAACAGCAGAACTTAATTCATTTAATGTCATATTGAAAGAAGCATCACCATCAATATCGATAACTAAAGCATCTGGTTTAGCAATTTGAGCACCAATGGCCGATGGTAAACCAAAACCCATAGTACCTAACCCACCGGATGTAATTAAAGTACGTGGTTTCTTCCAAGTCCAATGTTGAGCTGCCCACATTTGATGTTGACCAACACCAGTTGTTACAATAACTTCTCTCTTAGTATTATTGGCTAATTTAGATAATTTAGCAATAACAGTTTGTGGCTTAATCTTAGAACCCTTAGTTTCCTTCATGTAATCATATCCATACTTACTTTTCCAGGTGTTAATTTCATTAAACCAATTATTTCTTTCCTTTACTGGTAAGATTGATGGTAATAACCTAGCTAAATTAGCAGTAGCATCACCTTCAATTGGTACATCAGCTTGAACAATCTTATTAATATTTTTTGGTGAAATTTCAAAATGAATAAACCCACCTCTCTTTTCCTTAGAAGCCTTTTTAGCTTCTGGTGCGAATTTCTTAAGATTACCAGTCACACGATCATCAAATCTAGCACCTAAGGCAATAATCAAATCAGCATTTTGAACTGCTAAATTGGCAATAGCAGAACCATGCATACCTAACATATCTAATGATTTTGGATCTTCTTGATCGAATGAACCAAGACCTTGAATTGTAGTAGTAACTGGAATTTTAGCACGATCACTTAATTCCTTTAAATATTTTGGACCATCTGGATGATTTAAAATACCTGCACCCGCGAAAAGAACTGGTTTCTTAGCGGTATTAATTAAATCAGCAGCTTTATCTAAATTAAATTTTAAGAATTCATCATGAATATCACCAATGACTGTCTTAATAGTATTTGATGGGAAACTCTTCATATGTGGTACCGGTTTTCTTAAGACGGCAGCGGTAACATCCTTTGGTAAATCAACTAAGACAGGACCTGGTCTACCACTCATAGCGATCTTAAATGCTTCATCAATCTTTTGTGGTAATTCTTCTACATTTTTAACCATTGTATTCCATTTAGTACAAGATCTAGATATACCTAAAATATCAGCTTCTTGGAAAGCATCAGTACCAATGGCAGAAGTTGCAACTTGACCAGTGAATACCACCATTGGGATACCATCAGCTAAGGCATCAGCCATTGGTGTAACCACATTAGTAGCACCTGGACCAGAAGTCACTAAAACCACACCTGGTTTACCTTTAACACGAGCATAACCTTCAGCCATATGACCAGCACCTTGTTCATGTTTTGGTAATACAAATTTAAATTTATCACTATTATGAATTGCGTCATAAACTGGTAAGATAGCACCACCGGCGTAACCAAAAACGGTGTCCACGTTGTTTCTAACCATCATTTCATGGAAAATTTGACCACCAGTTAAACCAATCAATGAGTTATCCATTTCCTTTGGATTGAAAAGTGACCAATGTTTGCTATTAATGTCTTTACCCAAGTCGATGTTAAAACTTGGTGCTGGTATGGCTCTATCGCCTTTAGTGGCTAAATTTGATTGTGCCATTGCATTGTTCTTTTGTGTTGGTTTCACACTATATTGACGTGATCTAATGATTGCATAATTGGATTTATTTGTCTTTGTTAATTGTGTAATAGTATTTTTAGTACTAATTTTTTTTAAATTTATTGGTCTAAACATTTTTGATTATCTAGATACACAATTCTTTGTTAGAGATATTTATTATATAACTACGCTCCAAAAAGGATTATTGTATATTTAAAAGTAAACTGGAACTGAACAAGACGAAATTATGTCAAGGACCAAGATAAAATTTTCATTTCATATTTATATGATCGATGAATTTCTTATCAAAACGCTTAAATATCTTGGAAGGGAAATAAATTCCGACATTAAAATTGTGAACGGATTTTAAAATGCGCGGCGGGAAAGATAAATAAAAATTTTTGGCCGGAAGTGTGGAGCACGTGAGTTACCGGAGTCGGCTCCGATATTTTCGAATCATTTTTATGTTTTCCACGCTTGGTAAATTCAAGTTGAGATGGGTTTATATCATGTGGGTGTATATGTTTGCTAGGCGGTTTGCTATCAACTCTACGAAACTTCGTTTAAGATATCCTACAACAAAATATTCTTCTTTAATATCACTATTAAAATTTAATATGTAGACAGTTTTGGTGTCAAGCTTGATACTTGCTTGCAAAATGTGGATGATTCATAAAGGTTTATAGTTTTCTTTTTCCACACGGATATCCAACTCAGCATCACTAATTTAAACTTTTTAAAAATCCTTATACTTTATCATTTACTTTGTTTGACTATTATATATTTGTTACATATCTTTTTAATTGACTTCTAGCTAGTAAACTCCGAATTTTAAAAGAATATAAGTGATAGTTTTACTAAAATCCCAGAAGCTTAAATCAAATATATAAAACTAATCTTTCCGATGTCTACCCAGGATAGTCAATAATAATCCCATGGCCAATGTTTCTATAATAAATTACATTTATTAATGTTGCAATTCTACTACTAAACATACAACTTTAGCGGTCTCTAACCCTTTTGCCGCCGGATGGTCAGTGACACGTAAAAGTGAGTCAATAACTTTTGAATGACATGTCACTGAAATAAATCTTTGATCATTGTTACATTCTTGTAAGATTTCTTTCATAGCTTTATCAATACGTATATCCATAATTTCTGGTGCCTCCACCCAATCTTTCTTCCACATTAAATCATTTTCTGGATAATTCTCTTCGTATTGCCAATGAACAACGTGTCCGCTTGGTAATTTATAATCTTGATATTCATTAACCACTTTAGAGTGTTCAATTCTTTCATTACATGGGTGTGCATTTAATGTTTCTCTAATATTTTCATAAATTTCTACATTAATATCAGAACCAGTTTGATCCACACTATATTCTTCTAAATTGAAAACATGACTCCAAGAACCTGCATAAGTCTCTAAACATCTTCTCATTGGTGAACTAATGAATAAATGTGGTAAAAACCCAATTTGTTCAATCATAGGTAATAATATTTCTTTACCTGTATTGCTAACTTGTTCTTGACCAATTGGTGTTAACTTTGAATCTAACCATTCACCATATTCATCACCATTCAAAACCCCCCATTTATTTTGCCAAAGGGTTTGACCGTAACGTGCAATAGCTTGATTATGATAACCTTGACCATGTCTAGCCACTACTAATAATTTATATTGTTTATCATTTGTGTCTTCTGGAAGTGAATCATACAATTCTTTCCAATTTGAATGGTTTATTAATTGCATTGGATCTACTTTAGTGGCATCTATATCTGGTGAATCATAAGTTGGATAAGCTGAAAAATATGTGGGTAAAGCTTTTATCTTTGTAATTTTAGTGAATGTCATTTTTAATTATTAGTGTCTGTAACTTTTAATTAATTTTTAATTTAATGTAAAATTAGTAATATAGTAAAATAAAACCTTGGGATGTGAATAAATCAAATAAAATCAGTTCAATTTATGTTTTTTTAAAGTGTTATCTTTATATATAAATAATTAATCAATCTTCGAGAATTTCAATTCAATTTCTTTTTTTTTTTTCAATTAATTTTACTCATTGCGGAAAAAACGTCATTTTCGAGCAATTTCACTCATCTCTACTTTAATAGGGATTCCAGATAAAGTTTATGCTTAGTAAGTTGTGTGTCGACAGCTTATTACGAAACAAAAGGCACAAATAGTGATTTGATACTTGTATAATACATTTTTTTAACTCTTATTATAATTTATATTAGTAATATATAAATTCTTGGTATTATTTTTCAATTTCCACCACTAAAGCCACAACTTGACCAGTTGCTAAATTTTTAATCGATGGATGTTCCATGTTACGTAAAACAGAATTAATGACACCGGCATGACAAGTTAATGAAATTAATTTTTCATCTTTATCTAAACTATCAAAAATTTGTAAAAGACCATTATTAATCCTTACATCCATTTCTGCATCTGGTTCTCTATAATCAGCTCTCCAAAGTTGATCCTCCTCTGGATAGCCATTTTCATACACCCATTGAAGTTTGTGACCAGTCGATAATTGATAATTTTGATATTCAGCAGTGGATACGCTATGATTAACTCTCTTATCACAGGTATGTTCACCTAAAGTTTCTCTAACATTTTCGAAAATATAATTATTAATAACATTACCATTTAACATATGTTTATTGGTTTTAAAAACAGGTGTCCATGATTCAATATAAGTCTCTAAACATCTTCTCATTGGTGAACAAAAAAATTTATGTGGTAAAAATCCAATTTGATTAATAATGGGTAACAATATATTTTCACCAGTATAAATAACTTGCTTTTTACCTAATTTTGTCAATTTGGAATCGAACCATTCACCATATTCATCACCATTTAATAATGACCAATAACCATCCCATTTTGGTTCACCATAACGTTGAATAGCAGCATTATGATAACCTTGACCATGTCTTGCCACAAGCATCAATTTGTATGTCTTGTTGGAAGTATCCTTAGGTAAGGAATTATATAATTGTTTCCAATCATTATGTTTGATTAAATTTAAATGATTAATATTTGTAGCGTCTATATCTTTTGAATTGTATTTTGGGTAACATTCAAAATACCCTGGTAATGCCTTGTATGTGATCCCCACAGTCATTTTGAATAACTATATTTTACACTTTTTATACCTTTAACGAAAGAAAGATTTGAGTTAAAACTCCTAAAAAAGATAGATTGAAGAATATCAAAAACTTGAAATTTGGATTTTTTTTTTTAAAAATACATATTGTCACAAAAAAGATTGTCACAATTAACATTTATTAATAAAGAAAATCGAGTTACATTTTTTGCAATTTTTCAAGATGATAAACAAATGGCTACGTTATTTAACCTTAACAGATTTAAACACAACACGTGAAAGCTGGGAAATTGATTTAGAAGTTGGCAATGGCGAGGAAGTAAGTTATTTAGAGAGAACCATTAATTCCCAGAACCACGTGTTTGAAGAAACTAGTACATTTTATTCGATACGAATGATTAATGATGACGAATTGAATAAAAATTTCGCAATCTTAAACATTTGGAAAACATTGACACGAAATTGGGATAAATAAAGTATTAGATGGTCATGTATTATTATATATTCATATAACATTTTCAATATAATAAATTTTGATTGGTTATAAAGTATTTTTTTTCACAGCGGTTACAAAATCATTTGTGTAATTTTTTATTAAAAAAAGTATTTTTAGGGTCGTTTTGATTTGTTTATTTTTGTGTTCACTTTTATTTTGTTTATTAATCCTGTGTCACTTGTTGTTTTGAAAAGTATCAACTAAAATATCAAGAGTTACTAACACGTAAACCGTATCACACATAAATAATAATGTTTTTAATCAAGAATTTGCCAATTGAATACAATAGAGAAGAAATGATTCAATTATTGTTTAATGAAGAAGAAAAGCAATTAATTGAAGAATTTGTCTTAGTTCGTGTAGAAAAAGACAATGTTACTGAAAATCATTCACATGCTAAAATTAGATTTAAAGATTATAAGACAAACAAGGATAAAATTGATTCTATTATCAATAAATTAAATGGATTAAAATTAAATGATGATGAAAATTCTGAGAAGAACAATAGTGGTTTAAAAGTATTAAAATTTAAAAGATTCCATAAAATGTACAAACCACCAAGGGAAAAAATTGAAGATTATAAGAAAGGAAAAAATGATGAAAACGCAGAGGGGGATAAGACTGAGAAGGATGAAAAGACAAACAATAAAGTCTCTAGCCAACAATTGTTTGTAAGAGGTGTACCATTTGATTGCGTGGATAGTGAAAAATTTGCTAAATTTTTTTCAGTGGAACCACAAGATGTTCTTATCTCATATAGGAAATATAAAGATTTGAGAACTGGTCGCATTTTCAACAATAAAAATTTTAATAATGGGTACATTTTCATTAATTTACCTAATAATGTAGATATTGACACGAAGATCAAAGAATTCAGTAATAATATGTTTGAAAATAACCGTATTACTGTTTTACGTTCAAAGTATACTCCAAAAGCACACGTTTGATAAAATTGTAAATGATAAAATAAAAATACAATTAGACCTAATTCACTCCCTTACCAATATACTACCACTATAAAAAAGACTGAAGATAATAAGGGAAACATCCCCACCTTAATTTTCCAGTGTATGCTATTCATATTCTTCTTATAAGATAAGTAAATATATAAATAAATAAATAGAAAAAAACAATAAAAAAGAAAAATGCTATTCAAGATGAGATTAGTGCGTATTATTATTTTTTTAAACTATCCTTGCATTAATTTTTAGTAACCAACTTTGACTTAGTCTCTTCAAACTTTGTTATTCAAAGCAGATCTTTGTTAATTATCCCCGGGGAACATTAATCCGAGTCCATATTTTTCACAGCAATTGTATTTTTCCAGGCAAGATCAGATATGGAACACGATCTTCCGAGAATATATCTATCTCGGTGCACTTCACACCGGTATTCAAGACATATTTCCTTAATTTTATACAATAGATTTTGTTGTAGTGGGGTCTACAAGTGAAACTTTAATTAATTCATAACCGCCCAAAACAAATTTCCAACATCATCAACAATTGCATTTTTTTACTCCACAATTATTATTTAAACAAGACAATTATTAAATATTATTTCTATCTGTTTTCCCCTTATCACCCTTACTTAACGGTTACCCCTCAAATATTTTTTAATTATCGTACCATATATATTTTTCTGTTTTTGCAACATTGTAAAAAAAAATAAATATAAATACTAGAAGGAAACAATAACAATTTTCTGTTCCCTGTTAAATTAAAAAGATAACGAAAAAGTAACAACAAATAAAAAACTACAAACGAAAAAAATGTCAATTGAAATAGTATCAACTAAACCATACCAAGATCAAAAGCCTGGTACTTCTGGTTTAAGAAAGAAAACCGCAATCTTCATGAATGAACCAAACTATACTGAAAATTTCATTCAAGCCATGCTTAATGCTATCCCAGAAGGTGCTGAAGGTGCCACTTTAGTCGTTGGTGGTGATGGTAGATTTTATAACGATGTTGTTATGAATAAGATTGCCGCCATTGGTGCCGCAAATGGTGTTAAAAAATTAGTTATTGGTCAAAGAGGTTTATTATCAACTCCAGCTGCATCTCATGTTATTAGATCTTATCATGAAAAAGTTACTGGTGGTATCATTTTAACCGCTTCTCATAATCCAGGTGGTCCAGAAAATGATTTAGGTATTAAATATAATTTAGCTAATGGTGGTCCAGCTCCTGAATCTGTTACTGATGCCATTTGGGAAGAATCAAAAAAATTAGACTCTTATAAGATTGTCAAGGATTTCCCACAATTAGATTTAGAAACTATTAGTGAAAATGTTAAATATGGTCCATTACTAGTCGATATTATTGATACCACTAAGGCTTATGTTGAATTCTTAAAGACTATTTTCGATTTCGAATTAATTAAATCATTCATTAACAAACAACGTGAAACTAAAAATTGGAAATTATTATTTGATTCATTAAATGGTATCACTGGTCCATACGGTAAAGCTATCTTTGCTGATGAATTCGGTTTACCTGCTGATGAAGTTTTACAAAATTGGCATCCACAACCAGATTTCGGTGGGTTACATCCAGATCCAAATTTAACTTATGCTAAAACTTTAGTCGATAGAGTCGATAAGGAAAACATTGAATTTGGTGCAGCTTCTGATGGTGATGGTGATAGAAATATGATTTATGGTGCTGGTCCAGCTTTTGTTTCACCAGGTGATTCTGTGGCTATTATTGCTGAATATGCTGCTGAAATTCCATATTTCGCTAAACAAGGTATTTATGGGTTAGCTCGTTCTTTCCCAACTTCTGGTGCCATTGATAGAGTCGCTAAAGCTCATGGTTTAGAATGTTATGAAGTTCCAACTGGTTGGAAATTTTTCTGTGCACTATTCGATGCTAAAAAATTGTCTATCTGTGGTGAAGAATCATTCGGTACTGGTTCAAATCATATTAGAGAAAAGGATGGTTTATGGGCCATTGTTGCTTGGTTAAACGTTTTAGCTATCTACAACAAACATAATCCAGAAAAGGAAGCATCTATTAAGAAAATTCAAGAAGAATTCTGGACTAAATACGGTAGAACTTTCTTTACTCGTTACGATTATGAACATATTACTTCTGAAGATGCCGCTAAAGTGGTCAAAGTCTTAAATGATTTCGTTAACACTGACGGTGTTATTGGTGCTCCATTCCCAGGTGATGAATCTATTACTGTTTCTGAAGCTGGTGATTTCTCATACACCGATTTAGATGGTTCCGTGTCTGCTCATCAAGGTTTATTTGTTAAATTATCTAATGGTGCTAGATTTGTCTTAAGATTATCTGGTACTGGTTCCTCTGGTGCTACCATTAGATTATACATTGAAAACTATTCTGATGACGCTAACACTTATGATATGGATGCTCAAGATTTCTTAGCCCCAACTATCAAATCTGTCTTAGGTTTCTTAAAATTCCAAGAATTAATCGGTACTGAAGAACCAACTGTTCGTACTTAGATTAATTCAAATATTATCAAAAAATTAATTTTGAAAATATTCAATCTATTTATCTATTGATTTTACTTCACGCTACTTACTTTTATAATGATATAATATATATAAAAATATAGGTATGACCCTAATGATATACAAATACACTTTAAAAATAAAAAATACTAATTACCTAGATTATTATTACTATACAAATATTTCTACGTGTCTTTTAGTGGGATATGAAATTTGTTTTTATTTTTTCTTTTTATTAATTGAAATTGTTTTTGATTGTGCAATTATTTTGTCCTTCACTCACCAACTGTTATTCAATCCAGCGTTGTTTTTTTAAAAAGCTACATAGCAATTATATATATCGAACAGTCGTCTAATTTTAGTTACCATCATTAGAATATTATAAGGTTGTTCCCCTATCGAAGAAAAAAATAAAAAAAAAACAATACAAAAAAAACAACAGACATATTAGTAATTTTCATAGCGACAATACCAAAGTAATAGGGTTAAAAACATTCAAATAATGTATTCATGGAAAAATAAGTTTAAATTTGGTAAATCCAAAGATGAGAAATCAAAGGAAAAGGAAAGTAATAACCATCACAGTCCCTTTCACAACAACCATAATGACGATATTAAGATATCCAGTGATTCCTTATCAGAATCAATTTCTAACAATGATCGCAAAAACAATACCTCTCAATCTATAAATTCAAGCCCCACTAAAGGTTCGATGGATGCTATGTCTTCAGTATCTACTTTCAATGATAAATCTATGAGTGATGATAATGGTAATGAAAATTTGGAGACAAATCACATTGATAACATTAATGATAATATCGAAAGATCACAACAACATGTCTCTAACACATCTATTTCAAGCGGTGGTATCATGACAGTGAAAATCTATAGTGGTGACGGTTTCAGTTTACCATTTGATATCACCTCTAATGATCAAATATTGACAAGATTATTAAGTTCTGGTATGTCACAAAACAAAAATTCCATTAATCACGAAGTAGATCAATTAACTTCACAAATTGATAGAGTTACTTTAAGTAACCAAGGTACTAATTCGGAATCATTGATTCCAAAGGAATTATCTTCAAATTTTATTCCCGCTACAATTCTTTTACCTGGTTCTCAAAATGCCAGTCCATTATTATATTTCACTATTGAATTTGATAATACAGTGGCCACTATTGAGCCAGAATGTGGTACTATGGCACAACCTGTTTTCAATAAAATATCAACATTTGATATCACTAGAAAATTACCATTCTTAAAATTCGATGTTTTTGCTCGTATTCCATCATTATTATTACCATCAAAGACATGGCAACAAGAAATTGGTCAACAAAATCCAAAATTGAAGGATATTTTTGATAAGATTAATAACAATCAAGATATTCATTTAGATTCATTCCATCTACCAATTAATTTAAAATTCGATTCTTCAGCAAATATTAGACTATATAATCATCATTGGATCACATTAGAGAATGGGTTTGGTAAAATTAATATTACTATTGATTATAAACCATCTAAAAATAAATCATTATCAATTGATGATTTTGATTTATTAAAAGTTATTGGTAAGGGTTCGTTTGGTAAAGTTATGCAAGTGAAGAAGAAGGATACACAAAAGATTTATGCTTTAAAGGCTATTAGAAAAGCATATATTGTATCCAAATCTGAAGTAACACATACTTTAGCTGAAAGAACTGTTTTGGCTCGTGTTGAATGTCCATTTATTGTGCCATTAAAATTTTCGTTCCAATCACCAGAAAAATTATATTTAGTCCTAGCTTGTATTAACGGGGGTGAATTATTTTATCATTTACAAAAGGAAGGTAGATTTGATATCTCTAGAGCTAGATTCTATACAGCAGAATTATTAGTCGCATTGGAGACATTACACAATTTAGATGTTATTTACCGTGATTTGAAACCAGAAAACATTTTATTAGATTATCAAGGACATATTGCATTATGTGATTTTGGTCTTTGTAAATTGAATATGAAAGATGACGATAAGACCGATACTTTCTGTGGTACACCAGAATACTTAGCACCGGAATTATTATTAGGTCAAGGTTACTCTAAAGTGGTTGATTGGTGGACATTAGGTGTATTATTATATGAAATGTTGACTGGGTTACCACCATATTATGACGAAGATGTTCCAAAGATGTACAAGAAGATTCTACAGGCCCCATTGACATTCCCAGATGAATTTGATAAAGATGCAAAGGATTTATTAATTGGGTTATTAAGTAGAGATCCAACTAGAAGATTGGGCCGTAATGGTGCACAAGAAATTAAAGAACATCCATTTTTCAGTCAATTATCCTGGAGAAGATTAATGATGAAAGGTTATATTCCACCATACAAACCACCAGTGTCTAGTGCTATTGATACTAGTAATTTTGATCAAGAATTTACCAAGGAAAAACCAATTGATTCTGTCGTGGATGAATATTTGAGTGAGAGTGTCCAAAAGCAATTTGGTGGCTGGACATATATTGGTAATGAACAATTAGGTAGTTCTATTGCTCAAGGAAGAAGTATTAGATAAATTGCGATAAAAACAAGATACACATATACAAATATATATTAAACAATACGATATTATACTGAATTTACCTAAACTTTCACCGATGTTACCCGCGCGGTGAAAAATTTATCGATGCTCATCTTAAAATATTTTTTTTTTTGTTATTTGAAAAATTTCATCCTTGTTTCAATCAAGCGTTTACGTATTTGTCAGCCTTTACTCACTAGTAGAATATATATTGTACTAATATAGACAAGATGATGGTTTTCGAAAATAACGCAAAGAGAACCAACTCTAATGATATTATAAATTCAATGGAAAATAAGAAACGTAAAGTAGAATTTGCCAAAGATGTAACATTATTTCAATTTGAAAAAGATAATCAAGATAATATAGATAATAATTCCAGTGAATTTTCAACTGCCATATATTCAAGATTCGTGAAGTCTGCATTAGATGATCTTGATAAAGTATGTTAATTTTGTTGTCGTTATCGTTTCATTTTTTAATATTAGAGCATAATTAAAATTATTTTTACGCACTTCTATTTAAAATTCATTTGAATAAAAATTTCATTTACTAACAGTATTTTTTGCTCAATTTATTTTTATTTCCTTTTAAATTACCAAATTTGAATTTTTGTTATTACTTCGTTGTGTATAACTAAAGTGGGTGCTCCTTCGTATTTTGTCTTTTTTTTTGTTTTTATCTTTTAACACAATCTATTTCTCAAACATTTGTGTTAAATGATGCCTTTTTTAGTACACAACATGAATAATGAAATTTAATTCGAATGTGATTTACTTTAATATTAATAAGTTTGATTAAATTTAATTTAATTATAGAATGACATAACACAAGTTACTATAATTGCCGATCAATTAAAATCTATTAAAAGTAATTCCCCTGATCTTGAATTTGAAAAATTGAGTATATTATTAGATATCCTATCCAGTAATATTAATAAAGTAGATTCCACAAAGGGTACTAATTTAATTCAATCAATTATTCAATTAAATAAATGGTGGGAATTACCAACTAAAATATTAAATAAATATATGTATTTTATTAAAATTTTATGTTCTAGTATTCCAAGATGGTGGCAAGATGTCTCTATGACTTTGATTTCGCAATTTGTCCAATTACCATTAAAGATTACTTTACATAATCATCATGAAATTATCAGTTATTTCGTAAGGGTTATTCCAAGTTCAATGAATTTTATTGATTCATTTATTTCTAAATTTTTCCCCAATAAGAATGATACGAAGAAGAATTTAGTCAACTATATTAATAATATTTTACATTTAACTAAATATTGTAAAGAATTAAGATTTCAAGTTTGGTCACTAACTATTGAAAAAGTTATATCTATTGATGTGGAATTACAAAATGAATTAGATGAAATGGATGATGATATCGATAGTGATTTGGATACTGATGATAGTGACGATGATGACGAAGATGATGAAGATGATGACAATAGTGATAATGATGAAATGGATGTGTCTACAAATTCTATGGAAGCAGAAGATAGTGAGAATGAAGATGAAGATGATGATGATGATGATGAAGGTATGGAAGAATATAACGTGGAAGTCACTCAAAATATTAAGGAATTATCTGGTAAATTAGACTCAATTTTAAGCTTGGTTACCTCTACAGTTACATCAGAAGTCAGTTTAGATAACTTAGAAAATGGTGATGGTGTTGCCGTGTTTAATACATTAACAACACTTTTCAAGACACATATTTTACCAACCTATTTCACTAAATCTATACAATATATTATTTTTCAATTATCACAACAACATTTGGAATTAATGGATTCATTTTTAGTGACATTAATTGATATATCATTTGCCGCTAATGAAACAGCTGAGAAAAGAATTAAATCTTTACAATATCTTGGTTCGTATATTGCTCGTGCAAAGAAATTATCTAGAACTCAAATTATATTTGTTGCTAGTTATTTAACTTCTTGGTTAAACAGATACGTTATTGAAAGAGAAGAAGAAGTAGATCAACCAGGTGGTATGGAAAGGTTCAAACATTTTTATGCTGCATTTCAATCACTTTGTTACATTTTCTGCTTTAGAAGAAATGTATTCAAGGATTTAGACGGTAAATGGGAATGTGAACTAGATAAATTCTTCCAAAGAATGATTATTTCTAAATTTAATCCATTAAAATATTGTAATGAAAATGTTATGTTAATGTTTGCGAGAATCACACAACATGAAGATATTGCTTACTGTTTTAGTATTATTGAGAAAAATAACAATGAAAGATTAAGAGGTATTGTGGGTAAGGCTGATTCTGTTAATAATAATAATAGCAATAGTATTAGTAGGAATAATAATTCTGGTACATCATCCATCTGGTCATTAGCAACAAGACAACAATTTATTGATTTGCAAAGTTATTTCCCATTTGATCCATTATTTTTAAAGAATTTTAAAGAAACTATGCAGGAATATTATATTGAATGGGGAGAAGCTAGTGGCGATTTAGAAAGTGAAAGTGAACAATCTGATGATTAAATGAGAATAATAAAACAACAATAACATTAATAATAATAATAATAATACTAAACAAAATAAAATAAAAAACAAAAAAGAAATTACATTCCAAATAAACAATAATTTATAAAATTTGCATCCAAATACCCATATATTTTAAAGGCGTCATTACAATCAAAAATAAATAACTTCATTTTATTTTTTATCAATTTATATATTTATTATATACTGATACAAACATTTTTGAATACATATTTTAACGTTTAAAAACAATTGAAGTCATATCTATTGATATGAATATATGTCGTGGAGTAAACCCGAATATATATTTAACTACTTAAATGTAATCTGATGCCATTTCCTTTATAACTATGGCTATAATCACATTTTCTTATATAATCTCTAATCCTGTCAAAAAAAAAAAAAATAAAAAATAAAAATAAAATAACAACATCAAATAATAAAGAATAACAAAATAAGGATATGGTTACTATTCCAACGTATATAGAACCTAAGGAGAGTCCCACGCGGATGTTAGGGAACATACAAGAACATTTTGAAGCAGTAGGCTTTCCAGAGGACATGTTACCGAGTCCCATAGATGGTGATCCTGATACAATAAGTTTAGCATTCTTAATAAGCTTATCAGTAACCTTTGCCGTTATTATGATATTATTAGTATTGATTGCAGCATATATTACATTTTGTGGTGATGACGATGATGATGACGATGATGGTGATGATTTAGAGAATGGTAGAAGAATAACAAATGATTTAAATACAAGAACTAGTATTTTTTCATTTAAGAAGAAGAAGAAAAATGATGTTTTAATTGATCCTACATTTTTCGATTTAGATAAACAATATGATGATCCAGAATATAAATTATTAGAAACAGAAAATTTAAAGAAAATGTCCAAATTTGAAATTGAATTATATCAAAGAGCTAAAGAATTTCAAAAATTGAATCCACCAGTGATTACTAAATTTGGTACATATATTGATGATAGAGATAAATCATATTTAAAGGATAGAGGTATTCAAAGTTATTTTTTTTTACCATCTATAAATGATAATGTTGATGAATTAGGTAATTTCTTACCTAGTTTCCTTATACAGGATAAATTAGATATTTTATTTACTAAGGATAATAAAAGTTCATCTACAGTATTAAATTATCCATTACCATTTAATAAGAGAGATGCAGTATATTTTGAAGTTAAAGTATTTAAATTTGATAGAGATGCCAATAGTATATTTAGTATTGGATTAAGTTCAGTACCTTATCCATATTTCCGTATACCAGGTATGAATAAATTTTCTATTGCATATGAATCAACTGGTAAATTAAGAATAAATAATCCATTTCAAGCTAGTACATTATTACCTAAATTAGAAGAAGGTGATATTGTTGGATTTGGTTATCGATATAAGACAGGTACAATATTTATCACACATAATGGTAAAAAATTATTAGATGTGACACAAAATATAAATATTGATTTATTTGTTTGTATTGGTGCAATGAATGCATCATATACTAGAACATATACACTTGATGGATTAATTGAAGATACGGATAATGTATCATTAAGAAATATGTTATCAGAAGGACAAGAAATAATTGTTCCAGATAATTTAAAGCAAGCATTTGATATAAATGATGATCGTATAACAAGTGAATTGATTGAATTAAATGTTAATTTAGGTCAAATTGGATTTGTATTTATTGAAGCAAATGTTAAAAAATATTCATTTGGTAAAGTATTTGGTGATATTGGTATCCCCCCAGCATATAATGGTAAAGAAATTAAAAAAGATATAATTTTACAAATGGGTGAAGAATTACCACCAGATTATCTTGGTGATAATAGTATTAATATTAGTAATAATAATAGTAATATTGGGAATAGTTATGATAATGGTACTACTCGAGGTACTCGAACTATTGATAGTACATTATTAAATATTGAAAATGAAAATAATGTTGTAATTAGTTCTAGTGATGCTTTAGTTCATGGTGAAGCATGGTATGATGATAATCATACATTATTAAATGATTATATGAATCAAAATAATAATGATAATATGAATCGTAATAATAATGATGATATTATTTTTCATAATGATAATTATGAAACTGAATCATCAATATTTGAAAATTTTAATAATAGTAATTTAAATGATAATACTGGTATTACGAATAATTCTAATGATAATATTTTAACTAGTACAACTATTGATAAAAAGAATAAGAATAAGAGACGTAAGAATAAGAAAAGAAAAAATAAGAAACGTAAATAAATAACTGAATAAGAAAAGCATGATAATAATAATAACAGTAATAATAATAAATAGAAATAAATTCATTAAATGGGGCAAATGGGGCAAATGTAAAGGTAAGGGTAAAAAAAAATAAGAATAAAACAACGAACCAATATAGATAATGATTGATATGAGATATTATTTTTGTAAAGAAATATTTTGTAATAGTAATTGAATACAGGTAATTGAAATAAAACCGTATATTTAGATATCAATTATGGTCATATATTCTATTATATAGAAGGAAATTTTATAATTGATGGTTAGTCAGTAAGACACGTTGATTAAATAATTAAATAATTATATAATTATAAATGGTTAAAATGGTTAAAATGGTTAAAATGGTTAAAATTATAGTACATATAAGGATTATATAAAAAGAAGGAAAATGTATATAGAAAACATATGAACCAATATTAACGCTTCTTTTTATTTTTCTTTTTCTTACCAGAAGTATTTGAACCAGTAGTGTTATTATTATTGTTGTTATTAGTGTTGTTGTTGTTATTGTTATTTGTAGCATTTTTAGAGACATTAGGTATATATTCATCTACTTTAGTGTTCACTAATAAAGTAGATAACCCAATAGCATTTGATACTTGTTTTTTCTCTAAATCATTAATTTTCCTTTTAGCAATTTTATTTTGATTAATGGTAACACCTCTTGGACCCAAAGCATATAATAAACGAGAAACATCCTTTGTCTTAAAAGTAGTAAATTTATAATTTGAATTCAAATGTGAATTTGTAGTTTTGAAAGTAACTTTAGCGTTTGTTTTCTTCTTTAATTTATAATTCTTAGATTTATCGTCATTATCATTATTTTCAGAATGATTATCATTTAATTTATTTACGGTAGGTTGATAAGTGATTGATATTAAACTTTGTGATGGATTTGCTTCGAACAGTTCCACACTGTTACGAATGAAAGTGTCAATTGCTTTAATAGACATTTTAAGTTAACTGACTCTTTTGTATTTAATTAATAGTAATTTACACTTTTTCATAATTTCAATTTCCAATTTTGAAAAAAAACAAAAAAAGTTTAATATGATAAACACAACAAACCCTAGCCTTTTTTGTCAGGGCTTGCACATTAGGGTTTTGTATTTATTCTAGGGTTTGGTTGTGTTTTTTTTTGAAGATTTGCGTTTTTCTGCCCCGCGTGTCCCAAAAGGGAAAAGCCCCGAGATTCTATCCCGCTCACTTTCCCCCGCCAAATCCGATTCCCGAAAAGAGAAGCCGCTCCGTGGAAACCCGGAAAACCCTGGAAATAACGTGCCCTTTACACTTTTCCGTGGAAATAAGACGATGTAAACAATAATTCCCACGGCAATAAATTAAATTTACAACATCAAATTGTTTCTACAATGTAAATAAGCACTTGCAAACTAACACACCATTTAATGAGAGTTCCCGGTTTTAGAATAAATACTCTTCTATGTAGTTGTAGAGAATGTAGTTGTAGACTATATGATTGTAAACTAGATCAAATGTTATACATTTGTCACATAAACACAAACACTTAGTCAATGTCTCTTTGTGTCATTCTCATCACTTCGAAAAATTAATTTGTTTAATGACAGTTCCGTATCCGTGGAATGGAAATTCAGTGCCCAATGTGTTTAATTTATTGTTAAACTGATTTAACTTGTTTAATACTTAAATAATTATATATATCTATATATTGGAAAATATTGGAATGTATGTACCCACCTGTCATTGGTTCTAATACTACAAATTTATTTATTATATATTTTACATTTTATTTTTACTTTACTTTATTTGATTTTTATTTTATTTGAATTACAAATTTGAAACAAATCTGGAAAAAGGAGAAATATTGTATAACAAATTGTGCCTTTTTTTTTTCAATTAAATTCAATTCAAATTACAAATCTTTTTAAAGGCATCTGAGTGTTATTTTAATTACAAATTATATTACAATTTGGTTTGATCTGTACTATTAATTAACAAGGCGCAAAATAACTCATAAGATACATTTATATTTTAGTGGCTTAAACATTTTAAATATATTATTGAAATTCCGTAAATTAATTAATCATCTTTTTCTTTGTTATAATTTAAAATTCTATTTTTGACTACTTAAGTAAAGTGGCTAAGTTTAATTGATTATAACTTTAATTTTTAATTACAAAGAATATAACGTACATTAACAATATAATCTCTTTTTTTCTTTAGGTATTGTTTACATTATTAATTTAATAATAATTTATTCAATTATTATTATATTTTTCCATTTCTTTTATTATGTTAAAATTTAATAGAGTGGCTTTATTGAATTTAAATCCATATAAGGATAATAATAATAATAATAACCATGGAAATATTTCTGTAAAGGGTAATACACAAACAAATATTGATGATTCGATTAAATTTACTACTTCCACTTCAACTTCTACTTCCACTTCTACATTAACTTCAATTGATTCAAATTATTCAAATGATATCACAATAAGTAATAGAAATTCGGTACTCTCGAAAAATTCATTAGATATTATAAATACTAGTAAGAATAATAAGTATAATACTAAAAATAATATTAATATTAATGATATTAATAGATTTCATAAAAATCATCATTCTAATAAGAGCAATAATAATAAACCAATTAAACGTGTTCAATTCGAAGAAGATATTAAACCTTTGAGATTTAAAATGAATATTCAAAATCATCCAATTATTGATGAAAAAAATGAAGATTATAATAATAATAAGAAGAATAATAGGAATATCATTAATAATAAAGATCAGCAGTATGAATCAATTGATTTTGTTAAATCAAAATTATCTAAATTTAAAATTGATTCACAATATAATTTAATTACTCCCACTTCTAATGATACTACTGACAATAATAATAATCAATATACATCAACATCGACTTTAGATATTGGTCTTATTGATAAAAATCAATTTATTAATTATTTAGAGAAACCAAAATATATTAAAATTAATCAAAAAAGAAGTAAATTAGGTCCATTTAATAAATTATTTTTAGCACAAGAATTAAATACTAATAATATTTCAAATTCTACTAATTTATTATTACCAAATTATAATAATAATAATAATATCAATTATACTAACAACAGTGATAATATTCAAAATGATTCATACAGTAATTATAACGATAATGACAATAATAATGATAACGACAATGACAATAATAATAATATTCATAATAACAACAAAAATAATAATAACAATAATAATGGTGTAAAATTAAGAAAATCATTATCATCAACAACAGCAAATGATATTAATTTAAATCGTAAAGCAGTTTGGAAATAACAATTTAATAAAAATGGTAAATTTATGGCAAGTGCAAATAAAGATGGTACAATAAGAGTTTGGAAAGTTTTAAGTTCACCAATTGAAAGATGGGAAGTAGATACAACTGATGATCAAAATGAAATTAATAAATTTAAGAAAAAATTAATTAATATTAATAATAATGTAGACAAAAATTCAATTAATGTATCCACAAATAACACAAATAATACGTTAAAGAAAATTGATTCAACAAATACATTTGATTTAAATGAAAATTCTGATAATGAAAAATTAAATTTATATGCACCAGTATTTAATCCCAAACCAATTAATTTTTTCAATGAACATACTGAAAATATTTTAGATATTGATTGGTCCAAAAATGATTTTTTAATAAGTGGATCAATGGATAAAACAGTTAAATTATGGCATATGAATAAAAAAAATTCATTAAAGACATTTATTCATTCAGATTTTGTCACTGGTGTTAAATTTCATCCAAATGATGATAGATTTTTCATTTCTACTTGTTTAGATCATAAAATTAGATTATGGTCCATTGTTGATAATCAAATTTCTTTTGAATTCGATTGTAAAGATTTAATTACTTGTTTAACTATTTCTGATGATGGTATTTATACAATTATTGGTACTTTTAATGGATTTATTTATATTTTAAATACAAAGGGTTTACAACCAGTAACTTCATTTCATGTTATTGATAAGAATACACAGGGTAAAAATGCTAAACCATTTATTTCACCAAATTATTTAAAGACAAAATTATATAAGAGTCCCAGAGTGACAGGTTTAGAATACGTATCTAAGGATAAAGAAGAAAATTATAATTCTACAAGATTAATTGTAACCACTGCAGATTCTAGAATTAGAATTTTTGATTTAAAAACAAAAAATATGATTGAAATATTGAAAGGTTTCCAAAGTGGTTCATCACCACATCAAGCTAAATTAGTTAATTGGAATGATTCACAAGTTGTTATTACAAGTAGTGAAGATCATTGGGTATATGGTTGGCAAATTGATACTGATCATTATAAACATATTGATCTTAGTAATGACATCAAAAAAAAATCAAATTTACCAAAACATAATAAAATGAATTCAATGATGACTAAAATATCGAGAATAGTTACTAATAATAGTAGTCATCATACAAATGAACATGATAATAATTCTTCATCAATGCCAGAATCAAGTAATAAGAAACAAATCTTAAAGAAGAATTCCAAAACATTATATTTCCATGCACATCATCATCCCGTTACTAATACAATATTAGCACCATCAGGTACCACAAGAGCATTATCATTATCAAATGATTTTATTTGTGAAATATCATCACAATTTTCTAAAAAGATACCAAATTTAAAGAATAAAATTTTTGATCCCAAGGATATAATTGGTCCAATATTAATTACAAGTGATACTGAAGGTTTAATTAGAATATTTAGAGTAGATATGCCCGATGAAATAAGACAATGTGTTATTGATGAATTGAAACAAAATCAACCAGATTTAGTAAATGTTGGTAATAAACATAATAAACATTTACAACCATATTCACATCCACATACACAATCATATACATATTGTCATAGTGGTAAAGGTAAGGGTAAATTTAGAAGTAGTTTTGATGGATTTATTAATCATAATAAAGAAATCCATAAGAATTTAGGTGGTAACAATAACAATACCAATGCAGATAATAATATTACTAATACAACAAATCAATTTGATTCAAATCTTTCTATTAATGATAAGAATCAAATTGAGACTAGAAATAAGAGAACAAGTTTTTCAATTGCTAGTGCAATTTTCAATAAATCTAATAAGAGTGAAAATAGTAGTATGGTTAGTGTTAAAAATATTGTCAACGAGAATGATTCAACACAGGTAATAAATTCTAGAAGTAATACAAATACAAGTAGTATATTAACATTAAGATGTGATATTTGTAATGGTACAAAATTTGAAAATATATCACCTAATAATAATATTAATCATGATGGTTCGACGTATCGTTGTGTTGATTGTGGTACAATTTTAAATAATCTTAGATAATTTTTTATAAATTATATAATTTGCATAATAATAATTAATAATATTTTGATATAGATAGATATGTTATTTATAAGTTACCCTTAATTATAAATTAGGTGAACACTAAATTACAATGTATCGGTGTAATGGTAGGTAGAAAAAAGATATAAATAGTATATATCCATTTATATAACCCCCATTTTACATAAGACAAGAAAATCAATAGTATATAGGAAACGATGTCGATACTCACCATGTAATTAAGTGATACTTGAATAAAATAACATATTGAACAAAATTTTACCATAATAAAGAAACGCGCATTTCTTTTGGTCCGTTTTCCAAAAACGGAAACGAGAATTTTTGAGCGGAACTTCCGTTCCGTTTCTGTTTTTCTTTTTTTTTTTATCATTCGAAATTTTTTTACCCTTTGTGTGTCGATGCCGGTTTCGGCATTTGAGTTTCAGGGTTTATTTTTGGGGAGGGTGTTCCGTGACCAAGTTCTGTTCTAGGGCTTTTATGTAAATTACGTTTAATATTGTTAGAAAATTAAGTATTTAGTGAATGGCGAGACAATATAGGCAGGGTTTTCAAATACTTTGTTTTGTTTCTACAAACCCTATAACAAAACTGTGTTAGGGCTACTCTAAATTTCACGTTTTTTGTGTGACTCAAAAAGAAATAATTTCTTTTTCACACACGATTTTTTCTGGAGATTCGAATTTGTTTATAATTTTGACTCAACTTCCATTTAAATAGTAATAGTATTTAATAGATTTGATTTACTTAATAATGATTTTAATTGATTTTTTTTTCCTAATATTAATTTCTTGATTTAATTTTTTTTTCTACCTTCAAAAAATATATCAATAATTGATTAATAATACTATTATCACTTAATTTAAAGTAATGTCTGATAAAATTGAAAAACCAATTGAAGAAAAACCACAACTTAAAGAAATTGAAAAAACAGCAGCTCAAAAAATCTCTAAATTTGGTTCATTTGTCGCTGGTGGGTTAGCTGCATGTTGTGCTGTTACTGTCACTAATCCAGTGGAAGTCGTTAAAATTAGAATGCAACTACAAGGTGAAATGACCGCTGTTGGTGAACGTCTTTATAAGAATCCAATTCAAGGTATTGGGTTAACTTTTAAAAATGAAGGTATTAGAGGTTGTCAAAAGGGTTTAATCTCTGCTTATATCTATCAAATTGCATTAAATGGTTCCAGATTAGGGTTTTACGAACCAATTAGATTAGCTTTAAATAGAACTTTCTTTGCTGATCAAGAAGCTCATAAAGTACAAAATGTTGGTATTAATATGTTCTCTGGTGCATTTTCTGGTATTATTGGTGCATGTGCTGGTTCTCCATTATTTTTAGTTAAGACTAGAATGCAATCTTATTCTCCAGCTTTAAAGATTGGTGATCAAACTCATTACACTGGTGTGTTTAATGGTCTTTCCAGTTTATATAAACAAGGTGGTTTCACTGGTCTTTTCAAAGGTATAGATGCTGCTATCTTAAGAACTGGTTTTGGTTCATCAGTACAATTACCAATTTATAATACCGCTAAAAATTTTATGTTAAAACATGATCTTATGGAAAATGGTCCAGCTTTACATTTAACTGCATCCACCATTTCTGGTATGGGTGTTGCTGTAGTTATGAACCCATGGGATGTTATCTTAACTAGAATCTATAATCAAAAGACCGCTAAATATAAGGGTCCAATGGATTGTTTCTTTAAAATCTGTAAATTTGAAGGTCCAATGGCTCTTTATAAGGGTTTCCAAGCACAAGTCCTAAGAATCGCCCCACATACTATTATTTGTTTAACTTTAATGGAACAAACTATGAGTTTTGTCTATTCTATTGAAAGAACTGTCTTAGGTAATTAATTATTCTCCAATTAATTTAATTTAGTTGATTGATTTTTATTTCTGTTCTAGGTATGCAAAATAAAAAGAAAAAGAATTGAATAACACTAATAATATATTCCATTTAAATTGAATAAATTGTTTAATGTCTGTGACTTGGTTCATTCATTAGTTTTAAGGTAATATTTTTATATTAAAATCAAAAATTGTACATTAATAATAATAATAATATATGTGTTATATTATTATACAATCTGATATTTACTTCTATATAATGAAATATGTAAAGAATATTTTATAGATTTATTTGTTGTATTTACTTGAGTCTTTTTTTTATATATTTACAATTTCTATTCTATCGAAAATATGTATGACATGATATTATTGTTGATTTGAATTATTCTTTCTTCATATCTTTACTTAATGAAATTGTATTATTAATATTAAATGTATTAACCACTTTCTTTTTAATTATTTTTTTCTTTTCTACTGATTTCGCCTCTTCAATCTTATTCAAATAACCGTTATACACAACAATTTCAGCAACAAGTACTAATAAACCAAAAAATAAACATAAGAAAATTCTCATCTCTAAACTGAAATAACCAGATGAATTTGACCAATACCAAATTGCAAATATTACAGATAGAATAGAAATTGT
>JAJLYE010000002.1:102255-144974 GCA_030571715.1 Grigorovia jiainica (nom. inval.) | reverse complement strand
TGTACAATCACGTGCTCAGGGCACGTTTATCACGTGTTTGGACAACACGTGAATATCATGTGAAAATCACGTGAATTTCGGCTTTTCAATTTTACCCAAAATTGCACAATAAAAATGGGCGTGTGGCGTAGTCGGTAGCGCGCTCCCTTAGCATGGGAGAGGTCTCCGGTTCGATTCCGGACTCGTCCAATTTTGTTTTTTATTTTGTAGATTTTAATAAATTCTAGAAAATTCTTCTGGAAACGAGAAAAAATAAGGAAGAAAATTATTTTTTTTTTACCTTGGTTGATTACTAGTTTTTACTATAATCAATTCATTTGTTTTAATTATATAACTTACAACATCAATTGTCTATAATACATAATTATTTTTGTTATATTTGATTGATTAGTGTCAGTTTGTATATTCCAAATTATTCTGTAGAAATCACATAAGTATAATAAACACATTACATAAAGCAAAACAAACTAAAAATGTCAAATAAGATTTTATTACCAGAAGTTAAATGGGCTCAAAGATCCAACGAAAGTGATGAAGATAAAAACTATCTTTTATTAACAATTGGTATTTCTGATTGTGAAGATCCAAAAGTTACCATAGAAAAGGATTTTTTCGAATTAGCCGCTAAATCTAAGGGTCATGTTGGTGAAGAACAAGAACGTGAATATAAGTTACATATTGACTTCTTTGATGAAATTTTACCTGAAAAAACTTTACATAAAGTGGCTAATGGTAGACACTATTTCTTAAAATTTTTTAAGAAGAATAAGCAAGAAGAATATTGGCCAAGATTAACTAAGGAAAAAATCAAATATAATAATATTAAGACAGATTTTGATAAATGGGTTGATGAAGATGAACAAGAAGAAGTGCCAGGTGATATTCCAGGTATGGATGACATGAGTGCTTTAATGGGTGGTGCCGGTGGTGCTGGTGGTCCTGATTTAAGTGCTTTAATGGGTGGTGCTGGCGGTGCTGGTGGTCCTGATTTAAGTGCTTTAATGGGTGGTGCTGGTGGTGCTGGAGGTCCTGATTTAAGTGCTTTAATGGGTGGTGCTGGTGGTGCTGGAGGTCCTGATTTAAGTGCTTTAATGAAGGCCGCTGCCGCTGCTAGTACTGATGAACCTGCTGAAACTAGTAGTACTGCTAAGACTTCTGATGATGCTGATGCTGATGCTGATGCTGATGCTGATGCTGATGCAAACTAAAAAAAATAGAATTAAAAGATTTAATGGCTTTTTTACATAATACAGGAAATAGAATATACTATTGCCAAAGCCACATCATATTTTAAATAAATTACTATTCTCTATTTTAAAACAAAAGCAAAAAAATAATTAAAAAGGAAAATATTCATGTAAATTAAAATGTATAAATAGTGCTCTATGTTTCAGATTTTTTATTAATCTCTTTAGTTTGTGTTATTATTATTATATCTAATATAAATTAAAAGTAATTGGATTACATAGAATCTTATATATTTACATATAATATACTACATGTATTGCATTTATTAATAAAAAAGCTTCATTGTTAATCTAATCTGGTACACCTTTCTTTATGTTTGATTAATAACATGAAGAGAGCGTCACTTTCCAAGTATCTAACAAAACTATTATTATATTTTTTATTGTACATAATTGGATATATAAATCTGCTAATTTAATTTTTTTGTTCAAACTTTTTGAGCATTTCAGCCACACTATCATTAAACTTTTGAAATGATCTTTCAGCTGATGTATCTGCATTATTATTCTTCGAAGTGATATTGATTGATGTTAATTCATTATCATGTGAAGAATACTTACTCATGCCACCGATAATAACTATGTTGAATTTAAAATTACCTTGGACAAATCTACAATTATATTCAACTCTTTCGATGTTACTCTTTCTTTCAAGACCTTTCATCTCATAATCAACCCCATTTTTAGAAAACTCACTTAAAGTTAGCATATGAGCGTCATCAAATCTAAGTTTAACAACATGATTTCTAGAGTATGAGGACTTTTTCTTTTTATATGTAGTATTATTACCCCACTTAAATAATTTATTAAACCAATTATCTTTGGATTTGGATTTTTTTGGAGTCTTTGTTGGTTTGACATCAAGTTTAATATCCTTATTTTCAGAAGTAATTTTAGAATCTTTCTTAATCATGGTTGGTTTGATGAATGACTTTGACACGGGTTTATTAGTAGTAACTGGAGGTTGTTCTTCTTTTTCGGTCGCTTTTTCAACAATAGTTTCTTGGTCTTGGTCTTTATTGATACATTCAGAAGCAATTTTTTCATCATAATCGTCAAAAACCATGGTAATTCTATTGCCTTTATTTTTATGCGTGGTGGAGGTTGTTAAATTGGCATCATCGGCAACACAGTCATCTTCGTTTTTGATTTCAATATCAAATTTTGAATGTTCCTTGTCTGACTGTTCTTCGTCGACGTCAGCAAACATGGCAAACATGCTTTTGGATGATTCAAGAGAATGGGTATCTTTAGAAATATCTGAAAATCTTTTCTGAGTACTGTAAATATGATTGTTCATAATTTCGGGGGATAGTTCAAATCTGGAAATCAATTGTTCGGTAGTTTCTCGTTCAATTTGTTTATTGGATAATGAAATTTTATTAGTAGCATATAAACTCACACGAACATTGGTATTTGGAGTTAGCACATTTGTGGTATTTAAAGTATCGATAGAAACTGCTTTTTTATGGATATTTTCTTTAGAATGGGATGAGGATGAGGATAAATCAGAACCACTGGTATCAAAGGTTGCATCTTCAAAAATATTGACCTGTTCATTTATATTATTTATTTCTGATTGGTTATCTGGAATAACTTCTTCGTGTGGAGTTTGACGTTCAATAAAGGTTGGATGTTTGATTGGAACAGCTTGAGCAGTAAATGTATCTGTTGCCATTTCCATGGCATAAGAGATATCAGTATCGCCAAATTTCTCATCTGTAAGTAAAGAATACGTATGTTTACTATTTTGTTGATCGATTATTCGAGATGGCTTGGTAAACGTAGATTTATTAGACACTCTACGTAAAGGAGTTGATTGTCCCATATTCGTTATAGGCTCCAAAGTAGAGGTAGAAATTCTCTTAGAGAGTTGGGTATTAAAATGTTCGTTATAAGTGTTAAAATCTTCCTCTAAGAATCGATTTAAATCATTAAAAGTCATGGTTTGATTGAGAAATGAAGAGGGCATGGAAAGTAATGGTTTTTGAGTAGTGTTTGATCTAGCTAAGGCGGTAGATTCTGATAAAATTGAATCATCTTTATGATAATCATGGTTTTGGTTTGGATTTGTTTCTTCCTTCATGTTTTTAATAGATATATTTCTAAATGATTTTACCTTGGATAAACGATTTCTTTTCGTTGTTCTGGAGGCTAATTTTGAAGTATATGAGTTCCATCTTTTATTGTCTTCTTCAATGGAATGCTGTTCTGGTTTTGTTTTCGTCTGAAGGAATTCATGTAACACATTGCCTGCATTTGGTTGAGAAACATTTCTACGTGGATCTAAAGAATACAATCTGGAAGTTCTCTTATCGACTGGGACAGAACTTATTCTTTTGCGTTTATCGGAGTTTAAATTAGAGGAAATATCATTTTCTTGTTCTGTTCTCGTATATTGGGTATTTGGTTGTGGGTATTGTTGTTTATGTTCACTGATCAGTGGTTTCCTAAATTCAGTAACGGGTTGATGGAGTGATACGGTGTTGGTAATATCATTTAGTGGGAGAGATTTTTTATTTTCAAATTGGGTATCGGAGGTAGAAGTTTTATCTTCATAGAATACAAATGGTACGTTTTTGTTAGATTTGGGGGATGAACCAATTAATCTACTAACTTCATTATCATTGAAATGGTTGTTCTTGGAGCTAATAGATGGATCGTGTGTAGATTGATGTTTTTGTAATTCGGATTTATTTTTGACACCATCCAATTCTTCTTCTTCTTCTAAAATGTCATCTAAGGCATTACCAAACAATATTTGTTCACATAATATTTCAAATTCGTCATTAGAATCAGATTTTGGTAAAGGTGGAAACTTTGAATCTTTGATATCAGTAGATGGAGCTAAGTATTCACTTAAATTCAAAGAACGTTTAGAAATTGAGGTTAGCGAGTATAATGATCGTTTGGATTCTGAATTTTGAAGTGTTCTGCCCTTCTTATTTGCTACATTTGTCTTAGAAGTTGATTTAGTTAACGATTTTCTTGAAGAAGATGCAACAATGACGGATGATTTTGATTTTAATGATAACATGGAACCACTCTTTTTGAAAATTCTAGAAGATGAGGCTGTAAAGGAAGGTCTGGATGTACTTTGAATTAGAGTTTGAATATTTTGACTACTTGTTTGAGTTAACAATGGTGGGATACTGAATTGAGGCTTTTGTAATATTTTCGGAGCTTCGGAATTTTCATTAAAATTAGAACCATCAACGACATTTTTAGAATCTGTTTCAACTTCTGGTTGTTTGGAATCAACATTTATTAAGGTTGGTGTGTTTTCGTTGGTGTCTTCTGAAACACTTTCAGTTAATATTGGAGATGGTCTTAGTTGTTTACTAACAATTCTTTGTAAACCATTATTATCGATTTTTTGAATACCAGTATTCTTATGTTTATATTGCCATAATAATGAATAAAATAATTTTTCTTCTGACATTGGAGTTTGTAATAATTTGGAAATTAAAATATCTCTTGTAGTACCATGCCATAAGATTTGTAAGTTCTTCAAAATGGATTCATCAATATCATTTCTAAAATTCAATTGAACAATTGGTGGATTAACATTACTTAATAAACCTAGACTTGAACTTTTGTTAGATATATTATTAGTATTATTAGAAATCTTATTATTTGGATAGTATTTAGTAATTAATGGATGACATAAAATTTCATTTGTCTTAATTCTTAAATTAGGATCTACAATAAGTATTTTAGATATTAAATCACGAGCTTCAGGAGATAAAGTATTTGGAATTTGAAATTTACCTACTTGAACCTTTAATAGTAATTTTCTAATATTATCATCATTAAATGGTAAATGACCCGTTAATAATGCAAATAAGATAACACCACAAGACCAAACATCACTTGGAGCACCGTGATATTCTTTACCCATAACAATTTCAGGTGAAGCATAATGTGGAGAACCACAAGAAGTTTGTAATAATTTATTTGGTAACTCTAAGGCGGCCATACCAAAATCTGCAATTTTAATAATTTTATTTCTCTTATCTAGTAATAAATTTTCTGGTTTTAAATCACGATGACAAATATTAAATGAATGACAATAAGAGACACCTTCAATAATTTGTTTAAAATAATGAACTGTTTCGTTTTCAGGTAATTTACCCTTAGAGACTAAATAATCAAATAATTCGCCACCATCAACATATTCTAACACTAAGAAAAGTTCGGATTTATTTTCCCAAACTTCGTATAATCCCATAACGTTTTCATGTGATATTAATTTCATAATGACGATTTCACGCTCAATACCATATAAATTAATTGCATTATCATTACTTATCTTATTTATTTCTGCATTGTTGTTATTAGTATTTTGGTTATCCTTATTAGATTTGGTAGTTAAAGTAGTAGACGCATGAGAAGTATTAGAATTGTTGCTATTTATAGAATCATCCTTATTGGTATTATTGTTATTTTTATTTTTTTTATTTAATTTCAAACATTTTTTTTTTGAAACGATTTTAATTGCAGCTAATTGACCGGTTTCAATATTCTTAGCTAATCTAACTCTACCAGATGAACCTTTACCTAAAGTTTTACCTAATTTCCATGGACCTACAGTATCTCTTGATTTTCTCTTTGAGGATTTTGTAGTATTGTTCTTGTTATTTGTATTAGTAGATATGAAATTATTATTAGTGTTACTTGTAGAATTAGTGAATGTAGTTGCAGTATTAATGGTTGAATTTACGTTATTATAATTGTTACTATAAGTATTAATATTTGTATTTGTATTATTATTATTGTTGACATTATTATTGTTATTGTTATTGATATAAGAATTATCAAATGACTCAGATTGTGATAATCTTTTCTTAGCGACAGCTACAGATTCGATTACTCTCTCTAAATGTTCATTTGTGGCATCATCAATAATAGAAGTATTGGTATTTGGTGTTTCTCTTGTTTGATCGTTTAAAATATTATTGTTTACGAATAAATTTTTATTAATGTTGATATTATGATGTTTAGCTTTAAATTTTAGCATTGCATATTTAGCCGCATTTTGTGCAGTATTCGAAGATATTTTCTTATTCGTTTGCATGTAAGTAGTCATTGCTATTTTAAATCAGTAGTTGAATTGTTTTTATTATATTGTTAAATTTTGATTAAATTGGTTATAAAAGGAATGTAACAGTTTTTAAACTTGAAATCTTGTATGTTATTGTTATATTTAATAAAGAATGAATAAAAAATAGATTGATTTTTTGAATTAATGAATGAATAAAAGTTGGTTTGAATAATAATTAACTTCAATGAATACTAGAATACGAAGAAGGAAAGAAATACTTACAAATAAATTATTTCGATATATTTTTTTAATATATTATATTATAATAATCATGTATCGAACATATTGATAAATGAGAAATTAACCACCAATTGTTTAAGATTTTACCGTAGTGAAAAAATTGACACGATATTTCGTGTTTCCGTCTGTCTACGTTTACATTTTGGGTGAAAACGCGAATTGTGGTATTTTAATTTAACCGATTTAAGAAATTTTTTCATATTAGGGTTTTGTAGAAAATAGAGTTTAGGGTTTGTGGTAGGGCTTTTTTTAAATTGGGTTAGGGTTGTTGTCTTTTTTTCGAAGTTCTGTTTTCCCTTTTGGGTCTCAAAAATTAAGGGATATCTTTATCTTCTCTTTGGGCACCTCGTGGAAATTATTTATTGATAAATAATTTTTTTTTGAAACGTTGAAATAAACAACAAGCAATAATAAATACATCCAGATTCTGTTTTACTTTAATAGTTAAGATGGAGAATATACACGATCAAGAGGAGTTTATTAATCAATTGAAGGATGTCCTATTAAATTTAATTGTTGATCCTGAAATTAAAAAAGGTGACAATAATGATAATTTAAGTACAAAAAATGGTTCAATTGATAATAACAACTTCCAAAAGATAACCAGTATTGATTTACAAAATGATGATTGTCTATTAGATTTTGCTAATAAATATATTGATTTCACTTATAAAAATCCAACAACATTCCATGTTATTAAATTTGCCTCAAGATTATTAGATGAACATGGTTTTACATATCTAGTAGAGAAGGATAATTGGGATGAAAATTTAAATTTTGGTAAATACTACACCATTAGAAATGGTACTAATTTAGTGGCATTTATAGTGGGTAAAAATTGGGAATTTAAAAATGGTGTTGGCGCCATTGCATCACATGTAGATTCATTAACTGCAAAATTAAAGCCATCATCTATTAAAGAAGACATTGAAGGTTTTCAATTATTAGGTGTTGCACCATATGCTGGTACTTTAAACCATTTATGGTTTGATAGAGATTTAGGTATAGCTGGTAAAGTCCTATATAAAGATGATAATGATAGTGGTAAACCAATTAAAGATATTTTAATTGATTCCACACCAACACCAATCGCTAAAATTCCAAGTTTAGCACCACATTTTGGTGCACCTGCCTTAGGTCCATTTGATAAAGAAGATCAAGCGGTACCTATCATTGGTTATTTAGATGAATCCAACTCAAAGGAAATCACTGATGATGAAAAAAAATCACCATTAGTTAATAAGCATCCAATTGAATTATTAAGATATATTGCTAAATTAGCTAAAGTAGAAGTTTCACAATTATTGCAAATTGATTTAGATTTATTTGATGTACAAAAGGGTACTTTAGGTGGGTTGAAAAATGATTTTGTTTTCGCGCCAAGAGTCGACGATAGATTATGTAGTTTTGCCGCACTTTGGGCTTTAGTTTTATATGCTGATAAAATTGATTGTGAAAAATTGAACACTTTCTCAGCATTAGGTTTATTTGATAATGAAGAAGTTGGTTCATTATCTAGGCAAGGTGCTAAAGGTGGGTTATTAGAATCTACAATTGGTCGTGCTGCTTATGCACATTCATATGTTAATTTTAATGATTTACGTACATTATTTGCAAATTCAATTATTCTTTCTGCTGATGTAAATCATATGTTTAATCCAAATTTTAAAAATGTTTATATGAAGAATCATTCACCTAAACCTAATGTTGGTGTTACCTTATCATTAGATCCAAATGCACATATGGCTACAGATGTTGTTGGATTTGCCTTTATTGAAGAAATAGCCAAATTAAATAATGACAAGATACAATATTTCCAAATTAAAAATAATTCAAGATCAGGTGGTACAATTGGACCATCATTAGCATCACAAACGGGTGCGCGTACCATTGATTTAGGTATTGCACAATTAGCAATGCATAGTATTCGTGCAGCTACTGGATCTAAGGATATTGGATTAGGTATTAAATTTTTCAATGGCTTTTACCAAAATTGGAGATCAACTTATGATAAATTTGGTGAATTATAATAAAAAGATATGAAATTTCTGCCGACATTTCGTTTTATTTCTTTTTAATGAATAAAGTGGTGTTATATAAGATATAAGCAATTCATTTTTTCTCTGATCTTTTTTAGATTATATACTGAAAGGAAAAAAGTTTTTTTGTGATTCTTAAATTGGAATAACATTAAGTGTGATTATTGAATATATAATTTCTCGCGTGAAAAATGTTAAGTTATTTTCCTTTTAATTGGAAGTAGTTATTAACCCCAATTTAATACCACTAATTTCTTTTTACCCTTTTCATTAATACCAAATTTAATTAAATTTAATAATTCGATATCATTTAAATTATTTACATCCCAATTTAAAATTTCTAAATCATTCTTAGGGGAAATAATTTTATTATTTTTATACAATTTAATAAAGTTATCAATAGTATCAATTTTCCTTTGAGGATTTAATTTATTTAATTCAGTGACCCAATAACCTCTTGAAATTAAACCTTTAAAAATATGTAAAGATGTTGGTAATGTTACGGGTTGTTTTGACATACCACCATATGTAATCATCATTGCGTTATTATCTAATTTTCTAGCTATAGAAGAACTTGATTTACCACCAACAGAATTCAATGCTAACTTTAAATTTGCATTTGCACCTAAAATTTTAGGTAATTCAATATTACTGAAAACTTTATCCATATTTTGTGATTCGGATATTACTTTTGATGCACCATATTTATCTTGTAAAATTTTAGCAATCTCATCAAAATTATCACGATCTCTAATGACACTTAATGTCTTTATACCTTTTGATTTAGCAATTTGAGTAACGAATTTAGAAACACTTGAAGTACCGGCATTTTGAATTAACCAATTATTTGTATTTGTATCATTTGAAGACCAATCAATAAAATCGTTAACTAATTGATAAGCAGTAACACCATTAACAGATACAGTTGCTGCAGTATATAAATCCAAACCATTAACTTTAATTAATTGGTTTGGATCATTAATTATTTTATAGTTACACCAAGTACCTTGATTTGCCTGTAATGGTATAACCCAATCACCTTTTTCAAAAGTTTGTAAAGCTTTATTATTGTAATTATTATTATGAAATGGGTTATGAATAACTTCAAATACACCTTCATTACCAGCAATAGCACTTGGTTTCTTAGTGTTATAATTTAAATTAAATTCAGGTCTTGATGGATAAACACCTTGTAATTGATTAATATCGGATGGATTAATTGGGAATGCTAAATTTTTCAAAATTATTGAATTATTCAAATCAAAATCAGGTTCATATGAGTGTACTCTAAGGACATTTGTACAATCAACCGGATCATAATTTGAATAAACAATTGATTTAAATATTTTTGGTATATTTGTTGACATTAATCTTTTACTAGAGATAAATTTATTGAGGGACATTATTAGTGAAAGTTAACAATTTGTTTTTTCTCGTATTTTGATTTAAATATTATTTATTCGAAATGACTGATTTGTACCCTTTAAAAGCATCGAATTCCAATTTTTCCAATAATCAAGTTTCAATTTTTTATTTCGATTGGATCGGCCGGAAAACTTTGATGGTCACGTGGCCCGGGTAATGTTAGTCAATTATTTCCACCTAAAATCAATCACGTGGCCAAAAAAAAAAGAACAAATTACTAAGAACAATTAATTTTCTCCACGTTTTAGTTTGTAACCATCAAAAAGTTAATTCAATTTTGATATTTTTGATAATTTTGATAATTTTGATATTTTTGATAATTTTGATAGAATGTAAATTAACACATGTGTAAATTATATAAATAGAAACAGTGGCTTATCCTAATATTTGTCAATACAATCTTGTAACAGAACAGATCGTCTAATCTACTGTGTGGCTATGAATCATTGAACAGAATTCCTATATTTCTGTTTCATCTTCTAGCGAATTCACTTTAAAAACTGTAATTTTCTCAAAGATCAAAAAAATGATAATATGATTTCCGTTTTGGGAAACTGTAATTACATTTTCCTTTTTTGGGAAATATATTTAGTGTTCAACACCAATTGTGCAATTAATTACAATATTATTTTTTTTGCTTCAAAATATTTCTATTTTTAAATTGTTTACTTTTACTATTTATTACTGATAGATATATTCATATATTTATACTTATATTTATAGATATTAACATTAATAAACATCATATTCGATAATAATTAAATTAATATTAAAATTAAATTTGAAAGATGTGTGGTATTTTTGGTTATTGTAATTATTTAGTTGAAAAAACTAGAGGTGAAATTGTAGAAACTTTAGTTGATGGGTTAGAAAAATTAGAATATAGAGGTTATGATTCTACTGGTATAGCTATTGATGGTGATGAACCAAATTCCACTAAAATTATCAAACAAATTGGTAAAGTTGCTGCATTAAGAAAGGAAATTATTAAGGAAAATTTAAATAATGATGTCACTTTTGTTTCACATGTCGGTATTGCTCATACAAGATGGGCTACTCATGGTCAACCAAAACAAGTTAATTGTCATCCACATAGATCTGATCCAAACAATGAATTCGTTATTGTTCATAATGGTATTATTACTAATTTTAGAGAATTGAAAACTTATTTAGCTAGTAAAGGTTTTAAATTCGAAAGTGATACAGACACTGAATGTATAGCTCAATTATTTAAACATATTTATGATACTAATATTAATAATGGTGTCGAATTAGAATTTCATGATTTAACTAAATTAGTTCTTGCAGAATTAGAAGGTTCTTATGGTTTACTTTGTAGATCTTCACATTATCCAGATGAAGTTATTGCTACTAGAAAGGGTTCTCCACTTTTAATTGGTGTTAAATCAGAAAAAAAATTAAAAGTTGATTTTGTTGATGTTGAATTCTTAGATGATAATTTGAAACCAGAAATTCCATTAGATACTATCACTGAAGATGAAGTTTTCACTCCAACTGTCACAACAAATAAGAAGAATGCTAATGCATTCATTTCAAATAATCATACTGATAATTTATTACCAATCGCATCAAATGAATTTAATTTAAGAACTTCTCAATCAAGAGCTTTCTTAACTGAAGATGGTATGCCAGCACCAATCGAATTCTTTGTATCATCTGATCCATCCGCTGTTATTAAACATACTAAAAAAGTTTTATTCTTAGAAGATAATGATATTGCTCATATTCATGATGGTGAATTACATATTCATAGAGCTAGAAAAGATGCAGATGTTCCAGCTACTAGATCAATTCAAACTTTAGAATTAGAATTAGCCCAAATTATGAAGGGTAATTATAAACATTTCATGCAAAAGGAAATTTTTGAACAACCAGAATCAACATTTAATACAATGAGAGGAAGAGTAGATTTCGAAAATAATTCACTTGTATTAGGTGGGTTAACTGCTTGGTTACCTGTCATTAGAAGAGCACGTAGATTAATTATGATCGCTTGTGGTACTTCTTATCATTCATGTCTTGCCACTAGAGCAATTTTTGAAGAATTATCAGAAATTCCAGTTAGTGTTGAATTAGCATCTGATTTCTTAGATAGGAAATCACCTGTCTTTAGAGATGATATTTGTGTTTTTGTCTCTCAAAGTGGTGAAACTGCAGACTCTATGTTAGCTTTAAATTACTGTTTGGAAAGAGGTGCTTTAACAGTAGGTATTGTTAATTGTGTAGGTTCTTCTATCTCTAGAGCTACTCATTGTGGTGTTCATATTAATGCTGGTCCAGAAATTGGTGTTGCCTCCACTAAGGCTTATACTTCACAATATATTGCATTAGTTATGTTCGCTCTTTGTTTATCTGATGATAGAATCTCTAAATCTGAAAGAAGAAAGCAAATCATCGAAGGTTTAAAGGAAATTCCAAATCAAATTAAAGAAGTATTAAGCTTAGAACCAAAGATTAAAGAACTTTGTGAAAATGAATTAAGAGATCAAAAATCTTTATTATTATTAGGTAGAGGTTATCAATATGCTTCAGCATTAGAAGGTGCTTTGAAGATTAAAGAAATTTCTTATATGCATTCAGAAGGTGTTCTTGCTGGTGAATTGAAACATGGTGTACTAGCATTAGTTGATGAAAATTTACCAATCATTGCCTTTGCCACAAGAGATTCTCTATTCCCAAAAGTTGTATCATCTATTCAACAAGTTTTAGCTAGAAAGGGTAAACCAATTATTATTTGTAATAAAGATGATGAAGTTTGGAAGAAGCATACTGCTGAAAATGAAAATATCATTGCTTTAGAAGTTCCACAAACTGTTGATTGTTTACAAGGTTTATTAAATATCATTCCACTACAACTAATGGCCTACTGGTTAGCTGCCAATAAAGGTATTGATGTGGATTTCCCAAGAAATTTAGCCAAATCAGTCACCGTTGAATAGAGAAAGTAATTTTGAAAGTCGATTTAAAATAAACACCCACATATAATTATATATTAAATAGCTTAACTAATTGAAAAAGAAAAAATAACCTAATTTATTTATAGAATTTGAAAAAAATATTTGTATTTATCGAAATATAATTGTGTATGTCAAGATAAAGGCGTGCTATTGGAAATGTTTATCTATATTTATATAATAATTGTATATTCTTTAATTAAATAATATTAAAAAAAATAAATGCAAATGGAGGTATGGTTGAAGAGAAAGATCAATGGGATTTAAAGAGAGTTCCTTTTTTTAAATTGACTCGAAAGTAAAGGCTTGAAAAGATATCTGGATCACTTTCTAGTTGAGATATCCATCAATACTTCTGAAATATAATCAATATTCGAATCATTGATACCACTTAATGATAATCTACCATCACCAGTCAAATAAACTGAATAATCATTTTTTAATTGTTCTACTTGTTTTGGTGTAAAATTAGTGAAATAAAACATACCATGTTGTCTTTCATAATCAACTAAACTTGGCCAGTTTAAATTCTTACTTAATTTAACTCTAATGGATTTTAATCTACCAACCATATTATGAACATCAATAGACCATTGTTTTTTTAAATCATTATTTGATAACACAATATTGGCAATACGAGAACCAAATCCAGGTGGAGAGGAATAGATTGATCTAATAATTGGTTTAATTTGTGAATCAATGGCCAATTTAACATTCGATGATGAATCTAATGGTTGAACAATACTTAATGAGCCCACTCTTTCACCATAAAGACCCATATTTTTAGCAAATGATTGACAAAGATATACCCCATTTGGCCAATTACCCTTCTTTAAACACATATTTAACAAATAGGCATCATCAATTAAATTACCTGTTTCTAAACCTTGATAAGCCATATCAATAATTGGTATCATACCTAATTCATTAATTGTATCAATGATTTTTATCCATTCTTTCCTTGTTGGATCTAACCCAGTTGGATTATGACAACAAGCATGTAATAATATACATTGAGGTTTATTATTTTTTCTTTTTTGAACTGAATGTGATTCCTTTAACTCATTTAACCAGGTAGCAATTGTTAAATTTTTATTGTCTTTATTATAATACGAATAAAAATTGATATTATCAAATCCATTACTCTTGAAAATATTTAAATGATTTGCCCAAGAATAATTTGGTAACCAAATATCATTTGAAATAAATTTAGATAAAAATTTTGCCGTTATTGCAATAGCACCAGTACCACTTAAAGTTTGTGTAAATGAAATTTTATCATTATTTAAGTAATTTAAACTTGTCTCAGGGCAAGAATCGTTAAATAAGAAATTTTTAACACTATCTTTATATGAATCAGTACCAACGATTGGTAAATAAGATAAATTTAAATCTTCTGGTGATTCTAAACGATTTTGTGCTTTTGCAACAGATGGGAAAGTTGTTACAGCACCATTATCATCCTTATAAATCCCTACTGTTAAATTGACTTTACGGGGATTCTGATCTTTGTTATAGAACTCAGTAATACCTAAGATCTTATCTGGTGGCGCAATATTGATAGAATTTAAAAATGAAGATGATAATCTTGCTATATTTAATTTAGTCAAATTGTTTTTAAAGTTAGTTTTAACTGTTCGAGATAACATTATACTCTTTTGTCTCTTTGTAATTGAATCACGTATAAAGTTGGAATGGTTAACTAATTATAAGTTTAGAATTTTGTTGGTAAAAGATAGTGGAACTATCAAAGAGATAAGAAAAAGGGATTAATCAAAAGTGAGGTTAGATTGTAAAAAAGATATAACAACAACAATAAAATTAACAAGAAGAATGGCAATACCATTTTATTATAAAGCATCTATTAAATAGAATTATCGTGTATTTAAAAGACATTTCGTTGATGAAGAATTGTGTCATGAACAGAATGGATATTTTCCACACGGGTCATTCATAAAATGAGCGGCACAGCGTGACCGCTAATTAATAATTTTAATTTTATAATGATGTGGAAATAAAATGGCAATGTATAAAAAGTTTATTTTAGTGTATATATGACATATTTATACACATATGAGGCAATATATTAATGATTGACTTTGTTGCTGATACTTCTCTTCAATGCATGTGTGTATTATGCTTTCTTAAGTAAATATATTCTGCAAAAAATTGCTCTCCTTACACAAATTTTATTGTATACTTTTGGAAAAATGTGAAAATACACAAATATACGAGCGCATATACCAAGGATTAGAATTTGGATATTAAGGCAGCCGACGTTTTTACACCTACCTCTATGAGGCTATTGGAAAGAATATAGTAATAAATGTGCTTATTATACAATTGATTACTTATATAACTCATCATAATTTGTTGCTGGCGGTAACAAGAGTAGGAAAATTAGGGTTTGAGGTTTTGTTTCCTCATTTTCTAAACTACAAACCCTAACCTTCATATATTTTTGAAAATTAAGGGCTAATTTGTTGCGCGATACCAACTACTTATATATAGTTATTTAACAAAATACAGTAAACACCGTTATCAGTTAGAAAATTTATTACGTAAAATATATTACAAACATGCCAGATTTAAGTTATAAAGACCTTAGAGTGGGAATTATTGGGACTCATGGTCGTACTGGTTCAATTTTAATGAACAAATTTGAGGATAGTGATTTTAATAACATTACTGGATTCACTAGATCAATAGAAACAATAAATGATAATAACAAAAATCATCCAATAGATAATATTAAATATAGTTTGATTGATTTTGAACAAAACAATGTTAATGAATTAGTTGATAAATTTAAAAAATTAAATGTTATTATTTTTTTGGCCAGTGCTTGTCAGTCTCCAAATATTAATCAATTATTCATAGTGGATATCGATGGGTTTTTCAAATGTATTGAAGCTTGTAAAATAATAAAGGAAATTAACTCTAAAAATTGTCAAAATTTAGATAGTAGAAATTATAATAATTTTATTTCTCCTCATATTTTTTTGATTAGTGTTATTGATATAGAGGAAAGAAAGAATTGGTGGTCATTAGAAGGTTCTATCAGAAATTATATCATAGCTAAGAGGTGTTGTGAACATGAATTAAGAAGATCAAATTTGAATTGGACCATATTAAAGACAGGTTGGCTAACAGTTAATAATAATAGTCAAGGGAAAATTAAGAATGCAGTTGAAATTAGTGACCAAAATAATGAAGAAAAATTAAATAATGAATCAACTTTAAATAGAGATGATCTGGCAGAAACAATTTTAATTTGTTTAAAATATTTGGCGAGATTAAACCATAAAGCAATACCAATATTAAACGGTGACCATTTAATTGAAGATGTTATTAAAAGTATTTGATTTTTATATTCTACAATGATTCTTATATTCTCCTTCTCCCTTTTTAACTTTAGTTTTAGTTGTTACTTTATTTTTGTATAACACAAAGACGTTGAGAAGTCATAGTAATTTAAAGTTTACTTCTTTTCTACGCATATACAGTTCCAGTATGTAATTATTTACCGGATTTCATAGCTTAAAATTGTTACTATTTAAATTGTTAGGAATTAGTATCTTCTTCTCCAATTTGAATTCCTTGAAGTATTTCTTCTGGGTAATTTCAATCTCCTAAAATTATTACTTACCAGATTATATTTCTTATTCCTTTTGCTCTTTTTCTTAGGTTTTTCAATTTTATCAACATGTTCTTCTTCGTGAATTTTTTCATTTTCAAAAGTTATTTTCAATTCATCAATATTATCAATTGAATTATCATCTTGAAAAAATTCCATGATTTTACGTTTCTTTATATTACGTAACATTGCATGTAAATTAATATTTTCAGTAGCAGAAATATTTCCATTTTCATTATTATCTAATCTTTTTATAACATGTCTACGACGAGTCTTAATAGTTTTGGGTTTATATTTAGTATTATTGTTATGATTATTACTGTTTACATCTTCATCACCCTTCGTAATTTTTTCTGTATTATTTTCAATTAGAGTATCGTCATCTTTTATTATATTTTCATTAATCTCCTCTTCCTCAATACTTTCCTCATCATTATTTTCATCAGAATCGGTCTCGTTCAATCCTTGATCTTCATTTATTGTTTTCTCCTCATCATCAATATTCCCATCGTCGATTTTATTTTGCATTTCGTCTGATTTTTCATCCTTATCTTCATTTTCATCTTCATTTTCATTTTCATCAATTAATTTTAATTCTTTCCTAATTGATTTATATTCATTTTCTAATTCGATTAATGATTTATTTAATGATTTTTTCCATATTGGTGATGGACTAATAAATGATTTATGGATTTTAGAAAGGCTATTAAGTAAATTATTATTCACATTAATATCAACAGAGTGGATATTATTATCCTTAGGTGTGTCTGAAAATTTTTGTGGAGTGATACTATCTAATTTTCTTGGTGTAATATTATTAGATTTAAAACTTTTGTTATTATTGTCAAAAATTTTATTATTAGGAATTAATTTTTCACTAGTAACTACTAGAGTAGGTATTCTTAAGGGTGAGTTTGGTCCATAAAAAGATGAATTAATTGCACGATTTATCGGATCATTTGTATGAGTGGGTATATTATTTGCAGGTGTCTCTTTAGAGTATTGATTTTTATCAGTATCCTTATCATCATCATCATCTAAGATAGAGCTATTGATAGTGTCTATTTTACCAAAATCATCATTAATATCATCAATACCATTATCATTATTAAGCATTTCATTTTGATCTTCACCGTCCTCAAATAATTCTAAATTTAAATTTCTTTTTATTGGTGATAAATCTAAAATAGAAATAGATTTACCAATAATTTGTGGTGTGGGACCAATATTATCTAAAATATCAAAAGTATTTAAACTTAAATTCTTGTTTTCCTTTTGACTATTATTATTATTTGTAGAAATTTTAGGACTCTTCTTAAATTTAATTGAATCATCAAATTGGAATTTATTTGGCGTTTCATTAATTTTTTTAACATTTTTTCTTAATTGTTTATTACTATTAAAATCATTAAGTTGGCTAATATTATTTAAAGATCTTTGAATTTCTTTATTATTCAAATTTTGTTTCTTATTTTTTCTTTTCAATTTAGAATATTTTTTGTATTTATATTTGATTTCAGGTAATTTATCAATATCATTAATGGATGGATCTCTACCATTTTCTAATATAAATAATTTTTCCCATTGTTTTAATTCAATTTTCAATTCATTCATATGAGTCAAAAAAGAAGAAGTGATTTATCTTTGATATTCTAATCAATTACTTGAGTATAAACTTTCCATGTTTATTTTTTTTTTGAAACGCCAAAAAAAGAAAAAAATAAAATGATTTAAATTGAAACTAGCAGGTCTAAGGTAGATATTAAATATATTGTATGTATAAATGTATAACATGAGATGAAAAAAAAAAAAAGAAAAAAAGAGAGAGATGTAAGAATAAATAATATGTATTATTGTATTTATATCAATAATTGATATACTACTTTATATGAATAAGTTACGTAAATTTTTTGTTCGCTTTTAATAAAAAATTTCATATCGGTTTTTAAACATCTAGAAATGCAAAGTTAATATAGTACATTATTGTTAAAGCGTAAAAACTAAATGTGTATGTGTATGTGTATGTGTATGTGTATGTGAGGGGAAGGAAAAGACATAAATAATCATAAAATTGTTAATATTACAATTTATAAAATCATAGAAGTAGAAAAAGATTATAAAATTAAATCTTGTTCATCCATTAACTCTTCTAAAGATGGAGCGATATAAATATAATTATCATCAATGGTACCACAATTAGAATGTGTTAAACTTAAATTATCGTTATTATTTGTATAACGTGGAATAAAAGACCAAATATTTTCATAAATAGCATTTTCAAGTGACTCATTTGTATTAAATTCTATAAATTCGTTACTAATATTATTATTAATATTAGTAATATCATAATTATAATTAATATTTAATTGATTATTCAATTTACGTGGTATTAATAAATTTTCATCTTTATTATTTTTTGAATTAATATTTCTTAAACTATTTTCATTAGATTGAATATTTGAAATTATAATTGAATCAATATCAGAATCATTATTAATTGGAGTTGAAACTAAAGTTGTTGATGGTGATAATGAATTAAAAGTGAATGAATCATTTTTTTTCAATTGATCTATATATTTATTTCTTAAAAATTTAACATCTTTAGTCTTTAATATTGATTTTTCAGTTGATTGAGTAATATCATTATCATTTATTATATCAATATTGTTATTATCATTATTATTATTATATTTAGATAATAAAGATTGATCATATTTATCATTTAGATTATCTAATATAAATTCATCTTGATGTGGTATTGATTCCTTTTTAGCATTAATTGTGGAATTGATCAAATCGAAAAGTGTATCATCTATGGATTTCTTTTCAATTTTGTCAATATTTGTAAAAGCTTTATCATTATTGTTATTATTATTATTATTATTATTATTATTATTATTACTTAATTTAAAGTTTATATTATTTTCATTTTTAACATTTTTTGTTGCTTTATTTTTTTTAGTTCTCTTAATATTTGTTCTTGTAATTTTTGATTTTTTCTCCTTAATCAAATTATTATTTTTATGTAAAAAAAATGGATCAATTTGATTATTATTTTCATTATATTTAAAATTATTATTAATATCATTTTCATTTTTAATTTTAATTTCCTTTTTAAAATTATTTTTTTGATTATTATCAGATAAAGTACTTGTTTGTGATAAATTATCTTCAAATTTCAAGAAAGCGATTATATTTGAATCATTTTTCCTTCTAATATTATTATTTTCATTATTATTTTCATTATTATTGACATTATTATTTTCATTATTATTTTCATTATTATTATTAATATTATTATTAGGTAAATTATCTATATAACCAATTGATTTTCTACCAGGTCTTGGTCTTGGTGGTAATATCCAATTTCTTGATACTTTTAAAACAATATCAGTATCACAATTATTATTTTTATAATTATTTTTATTGTTATTGTTATTGTTATTATTATTAATTAAATTATTATTACTATTGTTGTTGTTATTGTTATTATTTTCATTTAAATTTAAAAATGAATTATTATTAATTGACCTTTTTTTTGGAATAATTGGTGTAAAGTGTGTCATCGTTAATTGTTTTATTGTTGTTGGGTTTTTTTTGTTAATTATTATATATGTGATTGAAAACTCTTATTTTATTGTAATTCTTTAGTTAATTTTAATTTTAATTAATTATTGTGTACTAAACTTTTTGAATACTTTTATTGAATTATATTTTTAAATTTAAAGAGTGAGATAAGGAAAAATGATGGTATTTGGAATTGTTAAATATTTGAATTAGTTTTGTATTATAGTTATTATTAAAGTATTTATAAACAATTAATTGAAACAGACAAAAATAATAAATAAATAAAGAAGTAAAGGAATAAATAAAATAAAATAAATAAACGGAATAGAAAAATCTCAATTACTTCAACAGCTTATATATAAATGAATATGTTAATGTTGATGATGTTGTTATATTTATTTAACATTTGTAGGCGTTAAGAAAATCCGGTATAATGGGGGGAAATAAAGTAAAATAAATATTAATAATAAATATTGGTATTAAAACGGACATAGAAACAATAGGAGTAATAAAGCTATTAAATTTACAACATAATAGAATTAGGAAATAAGATCAATTAATTTTTTTTACGACAATAGGTAAACCAAATTTGTTAAAAACGCGAATTAAATTAATTCCGAAACAATTTACAACATTGGCAATTAAATTTAAAATTGATGTAATGAAGCAATTACAAAGAATTCACCGTACATATTTAATATGCAACTTACTGCCTATTAGAGTATTTAAATTACACGGAGAGAAAAAACCAGAATAATAATTTTGTACAAAAACAATAAATAAATGAGGGGAGGCCGTAATTAATGACGTCGGAAACAATTTGCTTATCCCCAATGGTTTTTCTGATCAGCTTATTTCTCAAAGGGGTAATTTTGTTAACAACTTAAGTTAATCGTGGAATAAATCGGCTTTACGGAGTTTAATAAAATGTGCTAAAATAAAATAAAATAAAATAAAATAAAATAAAATAAAATAAAATAAAAAATAATAATTCCGAAATCCATAAGGTGATAACGGATTTAAACTTAATATGGTAACCGTAACATATTTAATAGAATTTGTTGGACAAACTATCATGTACAATATTATATTGTGTGTTTGTGTTTCACTTGGCAAATCTCGACTTTCTGCATTAAGTATTTTTACATTAACTAATTCAATTGTGTTTTATGTAAGTACAGTATTACATATTTGCCTATTTAGCTCTCATCACTGTCTTTCATTTTTCATTCTAGCAACTTATTCCTCTCCATAGATAGGAGTAAGTCTGATAAAATGAAACAAGTGATAACATATTTTAAAATTAATATAATATAAACGAAGAGATTCTTTACTACTAGACTCCACCGTATCTTCACAGACAGAATAAAATATTAAATATTTTATAATCATTTATTTCCTCCACAGTAGTATTCTCTAAATCTTAATTTTGCTTTGGGAAATTTTTAAAGTTTAAGATAGCTAGCCCTTTCAATATATTACTAATATTTTTACTTGACAAATACAAGAACAAAATGTCGTCATTATTGTTAATCATAAGGCATCGTCTTTTTGTTGTTGTTGTTTTTTAATTTTATTGATATAATATGCAAAATAATGTAATGACTCCATTTACTTTTCTAACAAATTAATATAATGTATCTCTCAGACTATGTTTGCTAGCATTACAATAAATGCATTTCCAATTCAAACTTACACACATAAATTGTGAATAAAATGCAATTTGATTTTTTATACGAACAGAAACGTGACCTTCAATTTTTTTTTTTCATCTCTGTGATTTTTAAAAATCATCGCGAAAAAAATTGTAATGAGTTCGAGGATACATACATTAGATTAATCTGTAAAATTATTTATTTATTTATTCATATCACCATAATTTAAGGGGAGAAGGAACAAAAAAAAATGCCTTTAATACTTTTTACTGGGTTTCCATCATGTGGTAAGACAACTTATGCACAAAAATTAGTTAATATTTTACAAGATAAAATTGATAATTCACCAGATTTAACTAATTATAAAATTTTATACTATAATGATGAAAAATTAGGTATTAAACATAATGATTATATTACTTCAAAAGATGAAAGAACATTAAGAAATAAAATTACTTCTGTGGTTAGACGTGATTTATCACGTTATAATATTGTAATTATTGATTCATTAAATTATATTAAAGGTTTTAGATATCAATTACATTGTGAAGTAAAAAATGCAAATACAACTTTTGCTCTGTTCCATATTATGTCATCTGTTAATGATATTAATGAAAAATATAATAATAATATTAATGATTTTCATGAACCTTGGGATAATAAATTATTAAATGATCTTATTGCTCGTTTTGAAGAACCAAATCCAGATAATCGTTGGGATTCACCATTATTTAATGTATTAAATGGTATTGATGAGTTGGATAACAATGATAATAATAATAATAATGAATTAAAAGAAAAAATTATAAATACAATATTTAATTTATCTAATAATAAAGATAGAAATATCGATAATAATAATAATTCAAATAAATTAAAGGCAAATTCTGTTACTATATTAAAACCAGCACAAGATTCAAATTTTATTAATCAATTAGAAAATGAAACAACAAATGTTAATAAATTAATTACAGAATTTGTTTCAAATTGTAATTCAATTGGTCAAGATCCAATGGGTCAACGATTTTTAATTAGAGGTAATGATATTAATGATTCAAATTGTTTATTTATTCAAATGCCATTATCAAATGTTAATATTATTAAATTACAAAGATTAAAGAGACAATTTATTCAATTAAATAAATTAAGAAATTTAAATGCTGAAAGACTAATTGATTTATATGTCGATTTCTTAAATAAAAATTTGTAATTGTATATTATATAAGTTTTTTTTATATAAATAAATTATTATAGAGATTATTTTGTTTTACTCTTTCATTTGTGCTATTGTTGTTTGTATTTTATTATAAAATTTATTTTTCTTTTCTTTTTGCTTTATATTTTTTTTTTTCAAATATTTAAAAATATAAATTCTCGAGTCTCTCAATACGTAAAAGTAGTTAAATCTGTACTTTAAGTGATTCATACAGTAGTTCTTTCACTAATTTAAAACCTAAATATTTCAGTTATTTTTTTATTAAAATCCTTTAAAAGATAAGCTGAATTAATTTATATCATAATTTAACTATGTCTCAATTTGTAAGAAATACAACATCAAGTTACAAATTTGGTTGTCATGTCTCTACTGTGGGTGGTATAGCACAAAGTATTATTAATGCTAATAAAATTGGTTGTCAATCATTTGCAATGTTTATGAATTCACCTAGACGTTGGAACGAAAAAAAATTAACAGAAGATGAAATTAATGAATTTAAATTAAATTGTGAAAAATATAACTATAATCCAGCTACTGATATTTTACCACATGGTCATTATTTTATTAATCTTTGTAATCCAGATTTGACTAAAGTGGATAGATCATTTAATCTTTTCATTAATGAATTAACTAATTGTGAAAAATTAGGTATTAAACTATATAATCTGCATCCTGGTTCTGCATTAAAAGGTGGTGATATCTCTACACAAATTAAACAATTGGCTAATTTTATTAATAAGGCACATGATGAAACAAAAACTGTGAAAATTATATTAGAGAATATGTCAGGTAAAGAAAATTTAATTGGTAATAAATTAGAAGATTTACAACAATTAATTAAATTAATTAATAATAAAGAACGTATTGGTATATGTATTGATACGTGTCATACATTTGCTAGTGGTTATGATATTAGTAATGAAACTGAGTTTAATAAATTTTGGAATAAATTTGATGAGCTAATTGGTTTTAATTATTTGAATGCTTTACATATAAATGATTCAAAGGCTCCTTTGGACTCAAAACAAGATCTTCATGAAAGAATTGGTCATGGGTTTCTTGGATTGGAGACATTTAGACTTATTGCCAATGATAAAAGGTTTGAAAAAATGCCATTAATTCTTGAAACACCATATAAGGATAATGATAATATTGAAGGTTATGGTAATGAAATTCAATTATTATACTGGCTTGAAAATATTAATTCAAATGAAGATAAAGAATTAATTGAAAGGGAAATAGAATTACAAAAGCTGGGTGAACAAACAAGAATTGAACAACAAAATAAATTTGATAAAAAGAAAAAAACTCTTGCCAAGACAAAAACTGGTGTTAAAAGATCAGCAAATAGCACTAAGTCTGTAGATATTTTGCAAGCATTAACCAAAAAGCAAAAGCCTTTCTAATTTAATTAAATAAATTACGGTGATGTTTAAATATATGCATATAGAATAATTTATTTTTGATTACATTTAGACATTTTATCGAACAATAGGGTCCTTTAAAATGCGTCATAATAAACTTTTTTTTGAATTCCGAAAAACGATTTTTTGATAACGGATTAAAAAAAAATTTCATTGATAATTAATATTACATTTTCATACTTATTAACACACTTCCATCAACCCCTATACACACATATATATAATTTATTGATATCACAATATAAGTATTATAACTTTACTGGATTTCTGGATTGTATTGAGAATATATTATTTTGTTGTATGTTCAAAAAAGACTATTTTTAAACTTTAAATAAAATCCAATATAATAAACAAAGGCTTTATATTGTTCAAGAATGACTGAACAATTGTATTCTACACCATTAAACATGCATAATATTAAATATGACAATAAGTCCATGGATTCGGATTCAACTGCAATCAATAATGCTAACCACAACAACACTAATACTGATAATAATTATATATTCTCTTCTAATAGCAATAATAATGACAATAATAATAGCACACAACATAAAATTCAGAAATTGCATACAATTAACACAGAACTAACACCTAATGAAAATATAGATCCAGCTAACATTAGGATCAATACTGACAACTCAATAACACCTCAAATGATACATTCAGCTACTTTTGATAATGTTGATAGCTTTCCAACACCCATGACTTATTCTTCATCACCATCGAAGGGTGTTAATGGTTTAGTTAGTAGTCTAGATAGTTTGTTTTTTCCTACTGTAGATACTAGTCACAATAGTAGTAACGATACTACAAACTTTACTCTAGTTAGTAGTCATGATAACAGTGAAGAACAAATTTTGGTCAAGAAAAGAAATCAAAGAAAAAATGAAATAAAAAGCTCGAATAAAAATTTGAATGAACAACAACGTACAATTTCTGAATTTTCCTCAACGATACCTACATCTTCGTATCGTGTGTCATCGTTACCAATAGAGGAGGAAGATCAAAATGAATCACTTTTATTACCATCGAATCCAATTGTTAATACAAATAATATTAGTACGATAGAGGAAAATGGCAATTTTGAATATAAAGAAGGGCATTATAATAGTCAAGATATATTAACTGGATTTGCTATAACGTATCCCAACAAGAAACTTCATTGGATTAAATTAAATCAGATTGGTGTAGGTAATTTTAGTGTGGTTAATTTGTACAAATTAACCACAAATAATAGTGCCATTACTAATAGAATTATTGATAAGAAACTGAAATTTGTTGCGGTAAAAGAAATTACATACCCTCAAACTATATTAGTAAATACTGATCAACCAAATGAACACCTGTCTAGTTTTGAAAGTTCCCTGACTAGAGAATTATCAGTTTTACAAATATTGAATCATCCGTGTGTTATTTCCCTTTACGGTATCAATAATCCAATATTTATTCAGGATAAGACACCATTAACAACATATTTAAATCAAAATTCATCTAATTTTACTACTTTTCCACCGTGTAATATAATTATGCCATATTGTGCGGGAGGGGATTTATTGAATGCAATGTCACAAATTGGTGGTAATTTATCAATAATTTTAATTCAAAGAATTTATACAGAACTGATAATGGCCGTAAAATATTTACATGATAATTCAATCATTCATAGAGATTTAAAATTAGAAAATATTTTATTAAATTATTCAATAATTGAAATACAAGAAATGTTTGATGAATTAGAGGCAACTAATGATGATTGTAAAAGAGACAGTTTAACAAAATTTTTAAAGACAAATAATCTAATTAAATTAGGGGATTTTGGATTATGTAAACAAATCGAAAAAGGAGAAATGTGTGTTGCACGTTGTGGTTCTGAAGATTATGTTTCACCAGAAATTTTAATGGGCATTCCATATGATGGTACTTTAAGTGATAGCTGGGCACTTGGTGTTATATTATATTGTTTATTAGAAGATAGATTACCATTTGACCCACCTAGGAACGCAACATTAAGACAAAGGAAAAGATCAACACCACACAGAATTGTTAGTTATGAATGGCGTTGGGATAGATATGAAAATATAGATATCAATGCTAAGTTAATCGTTAAGAATACCTTATCTAGAAGGGTACAACGTTGGGATGTTCATAAAATTTTTGAATTTGATTTCATTCAAGATTGTTTCCAAAATTTAGATTTTCAATGACCACAACCCAGAAAATATGAACTTAAGGGCTCTGGATAAATACAATTTTTTTCTTAACTTATAAACGATTATTCGCTACGAAAACTACATTTAATTCCTTCATTGCATTTATTAGAATAATATTCCTGGTAAGCATACAATATTTAAATCAGTTAAGTAATTCTTTTTATATAAGAAATCTATTTATTAAAATATATAATCGAATACATGCTAAAACCAAATCTTAATTTTTTGAATTTATCATATTATTACAAAGTTTTCTTGCTCTTCAATATGACACAAAAAATTTGAAAAGTTAATTTTCCCAAAAATTCAGAGCTATATCAAAGAATTACTTTATTAAATTATATTTTACAAAAATGTGGCGGAGGTGTGATATATTTTATATATGTATGTATGAATTAAAAGATGCTAATAAGTAAGATGTGCAAATATAATTTCATTTTAGTTTTTTCGCTGGTTATTTAAATTATCAAACAAAAATAAAAATATTAACGCTTTCTTTGCTTCTTCCATTTAAATGAGACATTACCACTGGAGTCCACTATCTTCTTTTTTGAACCATTTTTCATTACTTCCCTTTGCATATCCATTCTCTGTTGCACTTGTTTTAGTTTATTTTCTCTTTCCATATGTTCTTTAACAATTTTAAATTTCTTTAATTTTTTCTTTTGTAGCGATTCCATTGGCATTATATTTTCAGCTGATAAGTTATTTTTCACTGTTAAGTCACCAGTCAGTTGATCTTTAGTTATTCTATTTTCTCTTCTATTTAATAATTCAGTAGTAGTATTGAAATATTCCTCTGGAGTGAAAGAATCTAACTCATCCTTATCATCAACAAACACAGTATGTTTACCATTTGCTTGAAACATTAATTGTTTGGATTTTCTTTCTAATTTATTTATTTCAGTTTGTCTCATTGTTCTAACATAGTTACTATCCTGTGTTTTCAACAATTTAACTTGATCCATACTTAATGATGGGTCTTCATCGTTTGCATAACGTGATTTGACTACTTGACCTTTATAGTCCATTTTACGTGTATGCATAGCATGGTAAAATTCATCTTCATTTCTTTCTTTTGCTCTTGTCTTTAGAATCTTTAATGCATTTTCCTTCTTATGATAATCTTGTGCACGTTTGACATAATCTTTATGTTTTTCTAAGAACCCAAATCTAGCACGACTACTCACTTGAGAACGTTCTCTATGTTGTTTCTTTTGAATATCATGTACTAATTTAGCCATTGTTACTATATGTTTGTGCACTTTTCGTAAGTAATAATGATTATTGAAAAAACGATGAGCAAAAAATTTCAGTACAGTTTTTTGAAAAATCCGAACGTGGAAAATGATAATTTACAATTTATATTAAATGGCTTTACAAAAGTTGTTAACTCATAACAAAATAAAGATTGTTATTGTGTTATGAGTGCTGATTCTTATTTGTTGCCCGAATTTCAAACATGCTTGAGGTATAGTATCCTGGCAGGGAAAAATTTTATTTGTTTAAACAAACAAAAGGATATTATTACAAGTAACGAAAAGGGAACGGATAAGGTAAATATTGAAAATAATAATACAATGGCACCAATTTTAGAAAGTAATGATACTGAATTCCACGATCATATGGATGAATATATGGAAAATTCAAAGGAACCATTTGCCTTTAAAGTGCAGAGAGCTATTCGAAAATACGTTGATAGTGCCAAATTTGTCAGTAAAATTGAAATATTAAATAAGATTGATAAAGATACAATTGATTCAATAACAAACAATGATGAGGTTAGTACTTCTACCGTTCCAACGACAACAACAACAGTAAATGTCTCGTCGTATATTTCATCTTCAAGATTATTGAACAATAATACTAGTAATAATAAATTAAAAGTCTTACCAACTGAAATTTATATTATACCAGATATTAATGAATTAGGTAATCAAGAACAAAGAATATTGGTAAGATCTATGAGATACCCAATTACTGAAAATAAAAAAATAATTTTTATTGGTATAATTAATTGGAAAATTATTAACAATAAAAATATAAACGATATTAAAAATAGTAATAACAATAACGATAAATTATCGTATAGGGAAATTTTAAAATCCTCAATTATAATTAGTGATTGGTTAAGAAATAAGTTTTGGATTGCATGTCAATCACCAAAATTTGAATCATTAAATTCATCATTATCGAGTGGATATTATAGTGAAAATGAAAGTTCACCTGAAAATTTTAATATAAGTGATATATTAGATCATGAATTTGAAATAAATTTAAATAAATTATCACAAGTACATATTGAAACATCATTACAAAGATATTTATTAGATATAATGGTTCATTTAAGAGTTCATAGATTAACATATCATGCACGAGCTGGTGGAGCGCATTCTAATTCTATTGATGATATATTAAAATTATCACAATTAATGAGTTTAGATATGAATAAGATGTTTGTTACACCAAATGAATTAAAACAAGCTATAAATTGGTATTATCCCATGCATTTAATTATTATTACAAGTACTTCTATGGATTCAAGTATATTATATGGTAGTAAAGTTAAATTATTAGAAGAATTTTTAAATAAAGTAGGTAAAATAAAGGAAATTAAGACGCAAGAATTTGAAAATCCATTTTTCATTGAATCATTAGTTGTTAAAGACGTTATAAGTAAAGTAGTACCGCCTGTGTAATAATAAAAATTTATTGGATAAATATATAAAACGATTGAATCAACTAATATTCCATACTTTACATTTGTAATTATATATTTGATATATTATATTATATAATAAATAAGATGAACATTATTTTTCAAATAAATGTCATTAAAAAAAATCGATGAGCAGGAAAAAAAAATAAACTTCAAAACAAAAAAAAAAAATTATATATAATAGATTCTTAACAATAATTATTTAAATAAAGATGTCTGAAAGGAAAGCAATAAATAAATATTATCCCCCTGATTATGATCCTACCCAAAGGTCTAAGAAAAAAAGTAAATCCAATAGTAATGAAATGCAATCGATAACAATTAGATTAATGTTACCCTTTAGTGTTAAATGTTTAAATTGTGGTGAATTTATTGCAAAATCACGTAAATTTAATGGTAAAAAGGAAACATTAAAAGAGAAATATTTAGATAAGATTAAAATATATCGATTTACTATTAGATGTTCACGTTGTGCAGAACAAATTATATTTAAGACTGATCCTAAATCATCAGATTATATATTAGAGGCAGGTGCACAAAAATTATTTGATAATGCAAATACAAATATAATAAATGCAAATGATATAAATAATAATAATAATATGCAAACAGAAGAAACTATTGATGAAACATTACAAAGATTAGCAGAACAACAGGATAAAGAAAATGAGCAAATAGAAAATAATGAAATAAATAAAATACAAAAAATTGAAGATAAATTAACAATTTTACAAAAACAACAAGAAAATAATGAAGAATTATTAGAAATAAAGAAGAATAATAGATTAAAGATGAAAAATATAGATAAATTGATTAATAATAAGAAAGATATTGAAATAAATAATATTAATGAAATTGTTAATGAAAAATTCAATTTAATTGAGGGTAAAAGCACTAAAAAAGAGACTATAGGGGACAGAGATAATGATAAAGATAAGGATAAAGATGGAGATGGAGATGAAGTAAAGAAAGATGTTAATAACTATGATGAAATGGATAGTCATCAAATTGAACTTAAAAAAATAATAGTTAAAAAAAAAATAATATTAAATAAACCAATAAAGAAAAATTCATTTGGTATTATCAAAAAGAGGAAATAATTTTATTTACATTTTTTTCAACAATTTTTTTAAATTGTTTATTTTTTTATTTTTTTCTGTGTTTTTTATTATATTTTTCTTGTTTTTTGATAAATAATTTGAATTTAAAACAATTTTAATTATTTTACCAATAACTAGTACAATCTTTTTGATACTGTTGTCATAAGTGTTAATTATAATTATTTATTTTATTATTTTTTCAAAAAAAAAAAAAACATGTCAGTTGAATATCCATATAAGATTCAAACACAAGAACCAGAAATTGAATATGAAGAATTTAATGATGCAAACTTTGGTTATATGTTATGGAAAGTTCCTCAAGATTTAGAAATAAAGGGTAGAATATTATTAATTCATGGATTTGGTGAATATACACGAATTCAATTTAGATTAATGGATCAATTATCATTAAATGGATATGAAAGTTTTACATTTGATCAAAGAGGAGCAGGAGTGACATCACCAGGGAAATTAAAAGGATTAACAAATGAATATCATACATTTAATGATTTAGAATATTTTATTAATAAAAATTTAATTGATTGTTTACCAAATTCTAAACCATTATTTATTTGGGGACATTCAATGGGTGGTGGTATATGTTTAAATTATTCATTAGAAGGTAAATTAAAGGATAAGATACAAGGATATATTGCATCAGGACCATTAATTAAATTACATCCACATACAAGACCAAATAAGATAACTAGAATAATATCACCAATATTAGCCAATTGTTTACCAAATTTTACTATTGATACAGGTTTAGATTTAGATGGTATTACAAGTGATTTAAAATATAAAGATTTTTTAAAAAATGATAAACCAATGAGTGTACCATTAATTGGATCATTTAAACAAATAAATGATTTTATTAAACGTGGTGAAAAATTATATGCAAATGATAAAAATTTAATTGAAGATAAATTTAATAAAGATAAACCAATTTTAATTCAACATGGTGAATCAGATACAATTAATGATCCTAAGGGATCAATTAAATTTATAAATGATTGTCCATCTAATGATAAGACATTAAAATTATATCCAGGTATGAAACATTCAATTTTATCATTAGAGAAAGATGAAAATTTCAAGATTGTGTTTGATGATTTAGTAGATTGGTTAGATAATCATTTGAAATAGTGGGAGTCGGAAGATGTTAACTATATTTAACAATAAATATTAATAAATATTAATAAATATAAATAAATATAAATAAATTAAAATTTGGTTATTTCCATTTTGGTGTTTCGCGTATGAGATTGATTCATTGCCATTGCCCCATGGAGTAATAAATCTGACTGCCCGGAGAAAGTTTACGAATGTCCGGTGCCGGGTTTCCTGTTTCGGAAGGGGGAATTATAACGTGTAATGTATTTCGGAGTTGTGTCCCAAATAAGAAACTCGTTACGGAGATTTTAGCCGCACATTTAAATAATTTATATTTTAAATCGCATTAAATTTCCCTTAAACCGAAATGTAAAATTTTTTTGGTTTTTTCACAAATTTCCGGAATTAAATTGAATGCGGATTTCCTAATTGAGAAACAATATCATTAATTGTATTCCCTTTTTTTCCCCTTCGCTTTGTTGGAGGAATAATAAAATAAAAATTTTATTATTTAATTTAATTTAATTTAATTAATTTAATTTCTTCTTATATTAACACTTTTCTGTTTCTTCATTTGATAAAATTATTTATACAAAGAAAATTAATTATCATATTTAACTAACCGTGTTTAAAATTATTCGAATTTTAAATTTGTTGTCACAATATAATATCAAATATCAATAGTCCTCTAATTTTATAACCTAATTATGAGTTCAAGTATAACTTTAACAAATAAAAATATTAAAAAGGTTGATAATGAAATTAATAACAAAAATAAAAATTTAAAAAATTTTCAATTTGTTAATAGTAGTAGCAGTAGTAGTGGTGGTGGTGATCATAATAATAATAGTAATGATACAATAAATAATTTAAATAAAAGTAAAAATTCAAATTCAAATTCTGGTTTAACAAATGGTTTAACAAATGATTTAACAAATGGTTTACAATGTTTAAACCTTTTCGAAAGAGGTGTTCAAGACCCATTTTCACAAGATTGTGATTTTGATGATGAAATTAATTTGAAAAAATTATCAAATAATAATAATATTAATAATAATAATACTAATATTAATAATAATAATAATAATAATAAAACTTTTTGGAATAATCCATTTAAAAATAATGATATTTCATTCAAATTTAATAAAGATCCAACAACACAAACAACAAATTCAACTTATATGACACAAACTTCAATTAATAATAATAATAATAATAATAATCAAAAAAAATTTAATTCATCAAATTCAAAATTTTTAAGAGAAACTAAAACTTTACCTAATTTGGATAATAATAATTTAAATAATAATTTTAATTCATTAGCAAGGAAAAGAGCAAATAGTAATTCTTTATTAAAACAATTTACTTTTAATAATAATATTAATAATATTAATAAAAGTAATGATAATATTGAATTGGATAATAATATTAATAATACTAATAATAATAATAACAATTATAATAATAATAATAATAATAATAATAATAATAATAATAATAATAATAACCACTACTTAAAACGTAGTAGTAGTAGTAGTACAAGTAGTAATAATTCAATTAGACCAATATTATCAAGTCAATCATCAAGATCATCATTTTTAACTCATTTATGTGGTTTAGAAAAATATATTTCAACTGATTTAGATGCATTAACAAATGGTGAATATAATGATAATAATTCTAATGATAATATTAATGATAATGATAATGATAATTCAATTAATAAGAATTTTAATTATTATAATAATAATAATGAATATGATAATCTTAATAGTAATAATAGAAACAAAAATTTTAATGATAACTTTAACTTAAACTATATTAATAATGAAAATTACAATTTAAACGATAGTCTTTATAATAATAATAATAATAATAATAATACTGATTTTTTTATTGAAAGTGATGATAATAAAAATAATAATGATAATAGTTATAACAGTAGAGATATTTCACCATTTAATAATTTTACTGATATTAACTCACCAAATTTTAAATCAGAAAGTAATTTAACAAATTATTATAATGGGAAAAATGAAAATATTTTTAAGAATGATAAATTTAATTTTAATTCAAATATTTTGCCGTATAATAAAAGAAGAAAATCATTTATTGAAAAATCATTAGCTAGTTCATTTTCACGTTAATATTAAACTACTATTATTATTATTATTATTATTATTATTAATTTTTCCATTTTATTTGTTAACTAATATGAATCTATGATTAATTGTCAAACATTTTGACAATATTATGTGATGATAAACGTTAAAGATAATTTTACGATCACATAATTGTTTTCCATTTTCTGTTTCCTTTGAATTGCAATTTGTTCTCAATAAAGTCATTACTTTTTTAAATATATTTTTTTTATTAATATTCTTAATCTAAATGATAATACTTCTTTATATCTTCAAATTTATATATTTATTTATTAATAATTTACTTATTTATTTACTAACTAATATCTACATATATTTAAAATATATATTTATTGATATCTGTTACAAAGAGTCTACAAATCTTTTCACTTAACATTATTCTTCTTCTTGATTAAAATCGTTTTTTATACATTTTGCTTATTTCACCTTTAATTTGTATACAAAATGTTAAATGGGAATTGAATAAAAACAATTTAATTTAAATAACATTACCATACCAGTTAAATACTATTGTTTAATAAATATAATCCCTGAATATCCTAAAAATTTGTTGTCCACCAATTTTTTTTTTAACTCAAGAAAGATAAAATGAAAATGAAGGTTAAAAATTAGACGACCTTTGTATGTGTATTCAAAATTATTATTTTTAAATATTTGTAAACATTTTTGAATATATTTAAATTGAATAAATTGAATAAATTATATAAAGTAAATTGTTTCACTTATTAAAAAAATTAATTTTATAATAAATTAATTTTAGAAAATGCATCAAATTTTTAGGGGACAGCAGTTCCGAAAAAAATTTAATAAAATTTCCAATGAGGGAAATTTGAACGATTACAAATTGCTTTTATTTTAAAAAATATAAAAGTATTTGGAAAACTCGTTTTAAACAATAAATTAATCAATTAACTAATTAATGGATTAATTTTTATTCACTTACGTAATTAAATTATGTTTCCAATACTCTATTTTTGCAATAATAAAAATTTAATTAAATTCAAGTAAATAGTTCAAATAAAGTAATAGTAATTACAGATATATTATATATTATAAAATGTTTATTAATGATGCAATTCAATTATTTCAATTAGCAATTGCAATTTTTTGTCTTTCTTCTTTAGTTTCTTCTTCTTTTGGAATATTTTCATTGACATTGGAAGTTTTCTTAGTCTCATTAATTTTAGGTAATGGTAAATCTTCTGTAGTAGGCATTTCAATATTAACCTTTGGATTTATTTCATTTTCTAATTCAATTAATTCTTTATCTATTTCATCTTCAAAATTGTTAACTCCAATAATGCTTTGTGATAATGTATTATTAATTTCTTCTTGATATTGTATTTGTTCTTGAGCATCATCTAATACATCATCTAATCCATTGAATTCTTTATTTAATTTGGTTAAAATACTATTACCTTTCTGTATACCTTTAAAGAATTGTTTCTCAATTAATTTAAATTCAATATTAGATAACAAATTTTCTAAATTAATCATTTGATCCGAGGCCTGTTGTAATAAATTTTCTTGATAATGAATTCTTTTCAATAAAAATCTTATCTCTTGATTTTCTTTAAAACTGTTTGGATTTTCTTTAATTAGTTGCTTTAATTGTTGCTTTTCATTTTTAACTAATGTATTAGTTCTATTTGTAAACTTATGAATATCATCTTTAGATCTTTTCAATTGTAAAACAGCTTTATCGGTTTCTGTAATCTTTAGTTTACTATTTTTTTGTCCCATTCAATATCAATTATTAATCTTATTTATTTACAATATGTTCATCTTTTAAATTTTACAATTATTAATTTTCCCATTTTCGCAAAAATGTGAAATGATTGATAAAAAAGGAAACGTTTACAGAATATTTTAGATTACGAACAAAAAGTTCTATAATGATATTAAATTGTTTTCTTCTCTTCTCTATTTTTTTGGGAATATATAAGAAACATCTCTTTTAATTAGTCATAAACTTTCTTATAAGGAAATAGGTTCCTGCTGGGTACACAGACAGAAATATATTAGAAGCTAATTAGATCCAGTTTATACAAACTATATATTTATATATATAGTGTTTAATCTCAAGTATTTTTACCAAATGCTCTTAGGGTGGATGAAAAGGATGTGTTTCTTTTTTTTGCGTTATTGAATAACAACTATTTCCATTTCTCAAATTAGTCGTCCTTTGTTTTTTTTTTCATACAAAATGGATTTCAAATAAATGAAAATAAATAAATAAAATAAATATCGGGAAGTAAACAAACCTTCAAAGTTGGCTACTAACAAGAATAACTGCTTATTGACATCCTTCGAATAATTCTAAAGACTATCTGGTTTATAATTATAGTATATCTATAAATTAAATAATTAAACTGAATTTGTTGTTTATTTACATATAATTACAGATAAAATATTATATTCGTTAAGAATGATGGATAGCACTGATCATAATATCAAAGAACAAATGAAAAACTTTGATATAAATAGTTATATTCGTATAATTGAAAAATTCCAAGGGGACTTTCAAGGTGAGATTCAATGGTGTAGTGATAATACGGGTAATCAATGGAAAAGGGATATTTTATACATTGATTTAGATGGTAGTTTATTAAAATACTCTCCATATAATTTGGTCAAAAATGCGAATAACAAATCAAAATATATAAATAGTGGTAAAAATATCGATTCAAAAGATAATAACTTTGAAATAATTAAACATTTGCAAGGTTGTTCACTTCAATTAATCAAATCAGATTATAAAATCCCAACAATACATATAGAAACCCAAGATAAAACCATAAAAGATAACATCTATTTGAAAGTTTTTTCCTTTGAAAAGTTTCAAGAATTATTTGCATCATTAACATGGTGGAGTAATATGAAAAAAAATGGTATTTTTAACAAAATTAGCTTTTCTAGATACGAATCTAAATTAACCAAGAATGAACTTGAAACTTTCAATAAGAAAGAAAATATCTCAGTATGTCAATTGAATTGTTTTGGTCCAGTTCCAACTACTAAACATGTTAACGTTTTAGAAAATATGCCCGAAATTAAGTTTTTACAATCCGGTGATGATATTAATACAAATGTGGAGTGGTGCTGGTTTTCCGCAATGGGTGTTCTGAAATCTAATGGTACGATCGACTTACTTTCACAAATAGACGGTTCATTTATTTATTCAATAAATATTTGTAAATTACTTAGATCTGAAATACAAATGTTAGATATATCTATTTTAGGTAATGCCAATTCCCTTCGTCTCGGTGTATCAAAATCTTTAAGACAACAATGGTCAATTTCCGATAAGGTATTTATATTTGATGGTGCTACCGAGCTAAATTCTACTTTCCAAGATATAATTTTTGAATTTCCCTTAAAAATTGATTTGGAAGATTGGTTACTTGCCCTAAAGTCATTTTCAATTTCTGAACAAATATCGTTAAACGGGATAGACAATTCTAACAAGTTAAGAATTTTCAATCAGTTCGATATAAATATTTTAGAAGCTAATTTAGAAGGAATTAGCTTGAATGGCGATAACCTAGATTTTGCTTTACATTTTGAAGTGGTTTTGTGGGATAGAATTTTTGCTAAATCACCTCTTATTTATAATACCAATGTTCCTTTTTGGAGAGAAAATTTTACTATTGAAGAAAACATCAAAATAGACTTAATTAGAATTAGGTTAGTCCAAACAGTTTTCCACGATAATATTAAAACTTCTCAAATAATAGGACTTTTAGATATTGATGAAAAAATACTTTTAGATAAAAGATTTGAAAATGAGACAAGACTTCCCATATTTTCTTATCAAAACGATAATTTTCAATTAGGAACTCTCTGCTTTAAATTAAAGTACAATCTTCAATTTCTACTACCTGCAAGTAATTATAAAAAGTTAGAAGATCAACTTTCCGCTATTCCTATACCGTTGGTTGTCGATAATATACATACAATTGTTGAAACTCAGAAGTTCTCTCAGGATCTTGATTACATATCATTAACATGTCTCAACGTTTTTCAGGCTTTGGGGAGAGATATTGAATGGCTTCAAGGTTTGATTATAAAAGAAATTAAAACGATAGATACTATTTTACTGAAGAATACTGGAAATGGCTTAAATACTGCGCATATTTATAATTCACTTTTTAGAGGCAATTCGTTATTTACAACATCTATTGAAAAATATTTTTACAGAATAGGCTCTGAATATTTAGATAAATCGATTGGAAATATTTTAAGAGAAATAATACAAGATGAACAAGTATGTGAAATAGATCCAAATAGATTGAATGTATCTACAGATGAAGCAAGACAAAAAGTAATAGTTGAAAACAAGGCAAAGTTATTGAAATGGTGTGGCAGACTTTGGAAAGCCATTATTGAAACAAGTAATGATATACCATCAAAAATTAAAGATATTCTTAAGATAATTCGAAAAGCCTTAGAACGAACATTTATTGATAATACTAATAAAATTATTATACACTGCATATCTGGTGTTTTATTTCTTAGATTTTTTTGTCCAGTTATTTTGAATCCCAAACTTTTCAAGTTGACTGAAAATCATTTAACTGATTATAATCGACGTACATTAACATTGATATCCAAAATTTTAATGAATTTATCAACGCTTACGTTATTTGGGATAAAAGAAAAATGGATGGTAAATATAAACGAATTCATTGAATCGCACGAAAATGAACTTCTGAATTACGTTGACAAAGTTACGCAAAAGAAGTTAGATTTTACACCAAAGACTTTAAAATTAACAAACAATATTTCTAGACCTATTCTAATGTTAAACAAAAATATATTAAGGGATTTACCCTTATTGCCATATATGATAGACAAAATTTTGCACGAAACTAGATTAATCAGAATTTTGAGTAGTTTAGAAAGTTTCAAAAAAGACTATGTGAATCGTCAAGAAAATGAAATGTTGAGTAATCTTGGAAAAAGAAAGACTAAGGAAAATTCTAAGGCCGAAATTGGGGAGCTAGAATTTGAAAATATCAATGAAAATAATGCAGAAGTCTTCGATGAAGAGTTCTTAAATTTTTTGAAAATAAAAAATAATAGTGATGAGAACACAGAAGAAATAAATAATACTCACACAGGGAACCTATTACAAACAGATGATACAAACAATAAAAAAATATTGGAAGAGTTAGCAAGAGAGTCTAATTTATTGCAATACAAAATCAATTATCTAATTAGTATACATTCTGAATACGAATACCCAACTGATGTTATGTTAAGTAATAAAGTTTATGCTGAAAGATTAGCTAAAAGTCTATTTATTCAACAGGGTAACAATATTACAATTGACCAAGATAGAATGTTTGCAGTGGAAGAAGGACTTAGCCACGTGTTTAGCTCTAAATATAATAGGTTTAGTTACTACGACTTCAATGAAAATAAATTTAGCGATAAACAGTCAGTATCTTCAATGTCTATCAAGTCAAACCTAAGCTTAGAAAGTGACAATAATAGAAAATCCGTTCATAATGATATTGGTTTATTACCTAAAAGAAAGTTTAAAAGTATAAGGAATAGGAACCTTATCAATAAAAGTAAGAATGATTTAAATTCAACAGAAAACTCTGGCAAGCCAAAAATAGAAAGAAGTAAATCCAAATTAAGTAGATTTTTAGGTAAAGTCATTAATAGTAGTAGTTAAGAAAATCTTTTTATTTTTTGATGTTCATTTTTGATATTATATAAAAAAACTTATATATTCTCATGCGCTGATCTCTTTTAAGATGTTAATTGTTATTCTATTAAAACAACAAAATTTTTATTTTCTTTTTTTAATTCAGATCGATATATTTTGTAATCCTGAAATTAACGTCTTTTAAAATTTTGTAAACTCTAAAATATGACCAACAATAAGACAAATGATACTTAAGCTAAATCGTTACAATGAAGAAGTCAAATTTAAATTATGAGATGGCATAGTAAGTAACTAGTATATAAAAATCAAGTTATTACAATTTATGAATAAGATTCTTATGAATAGTGAATAATGAACACTCCGTTTGGAAAAATATTTTAATATTGTCCTGTGAGAAATAAAAAAAATAAGAGTAGTTAAATGTTTCTACCATAAAATATACTATTTGTATACAAATGAATTTATATATTTTTAACTATTATTGAAGAACAGAATTTGTGTTTATCTATGGTTAATTTCCTATTAGATTTTCTAATTTTATACTGCACAAGTTAACACAATTCATTTTACTTGTATATTACAGCGTAAATTTGGTAATCTTAGAACTTTATTTTTAAAAAGTTACAAACATTTAAACTCATAGTTTTTCTTTTGTTAAAAAAGTCATGCAAAGTTCTCTGATCACAAACAACCATTTCCTTAATGAATTCATATATTTCTCCACTTTCCAAAAAAAAAAGAAAAAACAAACATTCATCAGTCATTACTTACAATGTTACTACAATTTTCAATATCTTAATTCTTCGAAATTTATGTTCTTTTTTACAAGATTTTAATACGTTTTTGTGTAATATTAATAAAAGATACTCTTTTCTAGTATTATTTAAGGTACAAAGATTGAAGACATTTCCACTAATTCCAAAACATCTTAACTATGTAAAACATTAGATGGAAGTAACCTTTCTGTACATTTCTTGCTGTTTACATTTTTTTTGTGTCACATTTTCTATTATTTTATTTAAAAATTAATTAATTAGTTTTTAATCTTTTTCTTAACACTTTTTGTTACTTCTCTGAAAATTATTAAAAAAATAACTTAAATCATACAGTTAAAATCAATTTTAATTACTTCATTGAAGTACTGTCTGGGTCTATTATATTTTATTTATTGAATAAATGGTACTCCTAACTGTCTATTAAGTTAAATTAAACAAAATAAAATGAAATCAAATTAGAGCAATTAGCTTAAATTTGATTGTATTATATATATATAATTCAGAAGTTACCCTTCAAATTAATTAATATTTGCCTACATAAACAATGGCAAGGTACCCACTGATTCAAGAGAAACTGCTTACCTAACTAAAATGTATTTAGTGGAAATGAGAATAATTACAAATTTCAAAGTTTTTGTTGTCACAGAAACAATTATATTGTAAAGTTTAATGCCCACTAAAATCATTAGTTAAAGCAAATGGTCTCTCTCATTAAATAACAATTTAAATATCAAAGACACTGTTGTTTCCAACATTGTAGATGTTTCTATCATTGCCTTTGCTATTCAATAGTTGTAATAGTAACATCAACGAAGTTGGTAGCATCAATGTTATTTCCGTTGACGTTATTATTATTATGTAGAATGTTAATTGCAAAGAGTTCAAAAAAAAAGAGGCTATGATGCTATTGTTAGTACGATAGGTGCTATCGTTATTGCGATTGGTTTTTGTTCTACCACTATTATTCCTATTTGTTTTACTGTTATTGTGTTAAATTTAATATTAACTGCTTTCAATTTCAATGACCGTGGCATTGCTACTGTCATCATAGTGGAATTGCCCCTATTATAATATCAATGCTCGTGTTATTGACAGTGATTTCAAATTTCCGTTTCATGATAATACAATTGTTGGAAAATCATATTACATGATGCACTATAAATATTATTAATATTGAATGAAGCATAATGCCAAATTTATATTTCTTTAAACATATTGAAAAATCGTTAGTTCATCGATCGTTGCCTAAAGCAAGAAAGACAAGAAAAACAATGGAGCAGTGATACGAAAAAGAAATTTGATGCTACGAATACCAAACAATTACATTTAATGGTGTTATAAACTGGCATCAACTTAGTTTTTTTATGTAAAATATACCTTTGAACTTGTTTGAGTTTTCTGTTAAATATAAATCATTCTTACTTTCAATGATAAAGTTACTACTTCTTATACTTTCATATCTCTGAATATATTCCATAATTTCAAAAAACAAAACCTAAGATTACAATTATATAGAACATAATATATTATTATGAACGATATTTTTCAAATGAAACTGCATATATATGATTTTATATAGTTTTCATATTTGTTAAAGTAACTATCCGTTCGTCAAACTTTTTTAGGTGTTTTACTCGTAAATTCAAAATGTTGAATTGTAAACCTTATGAGGTGTATATTTTAACATAATTTACCAACGCACTTTGTGAAAAATTTTCCGTGAGAATTTTATCAAAAATGTTAGCATTTACTTTTATATATCTTTTATATAACTTTTAATAAAAAACTAACTATTATATTAACTAATAAGGTGTATCTAAGTATCACAATATATATATAATGTCTGTCTCTAATATCTCCGATAATCCTTTCCATGTTCATCACGTTATTGTCAATACTTCTCAACACAAAAAAATAAATTTAAAAAAAAAAAAATTTTTTTTTAAACGTGACTATACAAAATTTTAAATTTTAACAAAGTTTAAATTTATATATATTTTAAAGTATGGTTTGTAGGTGGTTACCGAACTGATTTAATACAAAGTTTTTAATTTTTTTTTCATAACTTTTGTGGTTTTATTTTGGAAATGTTTGATTTCTTCATTAAACGTAAGACTCAGTAAGTTTTAAATTAAATCATGTGGTGTTATAAACCCGCATCAACTAGGTTTTTTATGTAAAATTTTGTAAAATAGAAATTTTATATATAAACGGAAAATTTTTCATTCGAGAAAAACTTTTCCTCTTCTAAGATAGTATTAACTGGAAATAATACTTATACGTGTATATCACATTATATTATTAGGAGTTCCGTCCTTCTAATCTTACAACACAACACTTATACGTGTATATCACATTATATTATTAGGAGTTCCGTCCTTCTAAACTTACAATACAACAATTTTACATAAAAAACCTAGTTGATGC
>JAJLYE010000002.1:92183-102235 GCA_030571715.1 Grigorovia jiainica (nom. inval.) | reverse complement strand
AAAAGTTTTTCTCGAATGAAAAATTTTCCATTTATATATAAAATTTCTATTTTACACAGTTTTACATAAAAAAACCTAGTTGATGCGTGTTTATAACACCACAAAATATCATTTCTTTAAGTTTGTCAAATTGCACTCTTGGAATGGATTTCGTGAAGATATCAGCTAACTGATTCCCAGTACTTACATGAAGTAGTTTGATCACATTGCATTCAATATATTGTTGAATGTATTTATAACGCATATGGATGTGTTTTATCTTTTCATGCGAAACAGGATTTTTTAGTGTTTCAATTCTTGGCTTATTATCCACATATGATATTGGTATATCTTTTTGGACTTTTAGGATTTCTAGCAATTCATCAATCCAAATCAACTCTTTTACAGCTTCACTGGCAGCAACATATTCTGCTGCACTGGATGATGAAATAGTACATGATATACATCTTGAGCACCAGGAAATTGGATTACCAGCATATTGTGCAATAAAACCATATGTCGATTTCATTTTTGGGCAAGCTAGATATGATGCATCTGTAAAAATAGATAAATGCTCTTTATCATTAGTGTAAATTAACGCCTATTTATGTGTGGCTTGTAAGTATGCAAAAAATCCTTATGGCACCATCTAGATGTACTTTTCTTGATTGTTGAAGGAAACGAGACAGAAGCGAGACAGAATATGCAATATCTGGGGTACCAGTGTTAGCAGCAAAAAGTAATGTACCAATTATTCGTTGGAATTGTTTAACGTCATCAAGTAATGGTGAAGTATCACTGTAAAATAGAGACGCATTGGCGGGTAATGGATTATATTTCGGTAGTAGATTTGTCATTTTTAGTGGTATTGGAAGATTTTTAATTTTTTAATTTTCTGCATTGTTTAGCGACATGTCCTTTGTACCCACAATATTGGCATACCACTTTGTTCCTGTTCCCTTTAGGTTTTTGGTTTGATACATAGGCAGATCTTTTGTTTTCTTCGGCATATTGCTCACAGAATTCAATAATTTCTTCATCATCAACTTCGTTGTTTTTACCGTACACTCTGATAACTTCTTTGATAATTTCATGATCAAAATGGATAACACCTAGTGCAGTTAAAAAAAGTTCATTCTTGCTAGCTTGATAAAATGTTTTCTTGGTAGCTTCATCATGATTGTTAATAGAAACATTCTTATAAAAAGTTTCAACTAATTTGATCATGTCTTCTAATTTTACCATAGAAGCTTTCTTTTCAAATTCTTTAAATATTTTCTTAGCCCAATGAGAACGGTCTCCTTCGTATGTTTCATGTAACCTTTCTAACATTTTAGAAAACTTGTCCTCTACATTGTGTAACATGATATTGTAAATTAAATCATTTAATGCTTGAATACAATCCCAGTAGATCTCGGATTTTTGATCAATTTTCACTTGACCCATGACAACATCATTTTTTTCATCACTGAAATAGTTGTTTAAAATGATAGAGGTCTTTCTAAATTGCACTAATAATTCTTGTTTCCATTCTACGTATTGCACAGTGGAAGTTAATTTTCTTTCAAAGTTAACACTGCAACCAGGGTTCATAACCTGTTGAGAAGTATTGACAATAGCGTGATAAACATGGAAAGAGTTATCAGAAATAGTAGAGACAGGCATTATTTTTATATTGTGATACTTTTGAGAAGTGATGTCCAAATTGGATTCGCTAGAAGCATTATAGGCATAGGTATTGTTACCTTTAGTATTCAAACAGTCCTTCATATGAAATATCTAATATTGAACTATAATATAGTATACACTTTAATACTACACTTATTCGTTAACTATGCAAAATATATAAACGATAAATGAAAATAAAATTTTCATTTTTATATAAATAAGAAATCACTATGTACAACAGTGATTATCATACTATATTACAATATACAATATGATTACGATATCGTATTACCAATACTATAAGGATATCTTGATTAAGAATTACTATAAGTAAATATATTAATTGTACACTTAATCATTACTTGTCAGTGAGTTGATCTAAGTATCTACTGATAATGTAGTTACTTCAACAGATACTTAGATACACCTGACTAGTTAATATAATCGTATAAAAGAAAATGATTACAATTTCACGGAAAAATTTTCATGAAATAAGTTGGTAAATTATGTTAAAATATACACCTCATAAGGTTTACAATTCAACAAAATATTATTATTATATTAAAGCATGTTAAGTTTTGATTTTACAATTTTATACAAATGTTTTAGAAATAAATCAGAAGTGTTGAGAATACTTTCAAAAAGAAATATATATGTCAAAATCTTGTTTTGCGTAAAACTTTAATTTCATTTTGAATTAAATGAAGAAATGTCCACTCTATTATTATATATAATTTAATGGGTACGAAAGCTCACCTTCCAAAGGATGTAATTGTAGTTGAAATTAGGATAGGAGGTATAATATATTTATATAAATGTTAGCAAATAGTACTTAGACGTCAATTCAGAAAGAATTATTTGAATTTGTCAAATTTTGTGAAATAAATCAATAATTAAAGCTTAAAGATACAACCTTTACCAATAGAATATATCTGGGATAGAACAATGAACGTATAAATTATAAATAAAAATGTCTACTACTGTGGTTTGATAAACCAGAATATGGTAAAAATAGTTTCTGTAAATATTGGCATTTTTAGGGGATACCTCTCTCATGCTTTTTATAACATATAAATACGCAAAACTTGAATACCATTAGAATGTAATTGTAATTCGGAAGGAAATATAGGATACAACTAATAAAACAGTACGTCTAAAGTATATTCGATGAAGTGTTATAGTTATAATTATAAACACCTTCCAACAGAAATTATTACTAGAGTTGTAAAGACAATTCAAATTGATTCCCCTCAATTTTTAGTAGATTTTATAAATATTCTCGTCGCATTTAGTCACAATGAGTTTATTTTTGATTGTTTGATCTCTGAATATAAAAGAAAGCTAATTGTATTTGATATGACTGATTTTAAAGGGACGATTAACACTCCCTTTCTCAGAACATTACGAGAAAACTTTCTAACTAATCCTTTTGATCCCGAATTTGAGCCCAACTATGAAAAGATGGTTTTAATTATAGATGACTCAATAAATGTTAAAGATGGCAATTTTTATTTATTATTGAATCGGATTTTCTCAATAATTGGTGAACATGTTCCTTTTGATGTTGTATATTGTCCTTTTTTTAGCAACTCATCCATAAATGATATTTTAATTAGATTAAATGAATTCCCTAATAAACTTGATAATTTTATTCTAGAATTCGAACAAAATTCTATCTATACGGGTATAAACTTATTTGGAATCCTCAGCCAAAATTTTTTCACATTCAATAAAAACAATTCGTACATACCCAGGAACTCGATTCCTACCAATGGGAAAGTAAGTAGAGTACCATGGTTGATACCTAGATGTAATCAAATAACCTTTCCCACTGTGGAGATGTTACAAATGAACTATCTCGCAGTCGACACTTTTATCTACAGTGTTATTGAACAGTATAGTTCAATAAATTCCATCCATGCCCAAATCCGTCCACAAAACTGTAGTAATTATGCGATGCACAATACAATAACATCTAATACCATATCAAGGATTGAGTATATTTTTAAATTATTTTTGGATGAAGTTAAGTTGTTTTTACCCAAGCTGACTAGTTTAACGTTTTTGAATGGAAGAGGGGAAGAGTATTGCAATTTTATCGATTTATCTTCACTGGTCTTAAATAAGCTAAGGTTTAATTCTTGTCCTTTAAAATATCTATTTGCTTTACATTCTTTCCAGAACTGGATAATGCCCAATATCAATGTTTTTGGTGGACATCGTTTTAAATATGACGAAACTACGTCAAAGAATTCAAAGGTGACTCTACACAAAAAAATTAGAGAAAATATATCCTTATTACATGAATTTGCACAAAATGAAACAATTGATGCAAGTACATATTTCAGAGTCGAGTTATTCCCTAAAGGTACTAAAAAGACAAAATTACTCAACTGGTTGCCATCTGAAAATTGCAGCTTCGAAAATGATATCAACAATAATGCAAATGATAATTACGATTTTGAACAAGCTTTTTCAACCATGTCTCATTCGAGTTTATTATCAAAGCCCATTTTATGCTTGAAATGCAGCACCTTAGAAGAGCTAGAGTTGAGACTTTTACCCGACGGTATTAATGATTGTGTTTATATTCAAGGTTTATTTTTTGACAATTTGAAGCGTCTCACTTTACAGACCTATAAAAGTTTTAATATTAGTACCGAAACTTCAGATAAACGGAATTCAATTGTTATGATTTGCAGCGACACATCGGGTGGTTATGAAAACATGAAAATTTTTGATGATTCCAAAGAGAATTGTAACATAGCTAGTGTTAAATCTCTAGGCTTCTCTTCCTGGAATTCTTTGCAAAGTTGTAGGTATATTGGTTTTACAAATAATACAGTTATACAAAATGAGAATTCTGAAAAGTATCGAGTGAATGTTATCTTCAAAATAAGTAATCTAAAAAGATATCTACCCTTAGTTGATTTGAAAGAAAGTTTTGAAACATATGTAAGTGATAAACAAAAGTTTATTGTAATTTGATATCAGGTTGAATGTAAATGCCAGTATGAAACTAAAGTGACTATTTTTTTTAGTTTTGATAATAAGAACCTTTTAAGACACGTTAAATTAGGACAAAGATGCTAAATGTGTGTCTATTTATTTCAAAATATACAATGCAATGCATTATCGTGACAAATAATCAACAAAATAAAGGAAGATTTGAGAAAATGAAAACAAGAAAACAATAAAGCGTGTGAATTATATTTTGGGAGAAAACCGAGTTACTAAAACTAATAGCTGACAAAGAAACTTTCAATTATTGTCGTTGCAATTCAAAAATCACAATGTGTAAAACTTAATGTACATAAATTAATATTATTGATTAGTATTTATTTATATAATTTGGAGACATAAATCAAAAAAATCCATACATAAATATTTACAAATGGTGCATATCGTATTTAATCTTTTTATAATGAACTTTAATGTCATATACAATAAGAAACTTACACCAGTATATGGTACAAATCACAAAAATTAAAATTGTATAGACTTAATTTTTCTATTGGTGTATCAAAAAAGTACACTAAAAACCTCTGTATGTAAGTAGTATATGAAATGTTTTAGAAGGTTAGATCATACGGTCGTTAGAGATTTTTGAACATGTAGTCGGTTTTATAAAGACAGATAAGCTAATCGACTTATCTTATGCAGTGGAAGTAATCATACATTAAAGTTTATAGTTATTGACCTTCTTCACTAACTCTATATTTTCAAGATCAGAAAACCCTTTCAAAAAATAAATTTATATCTATAGAGAATACACAGGATAATATAATCATACATATATGTACTTTTACAGAGTAGTATTTCATCTTAATTTATATTCTATCATAGGATGGCGCTTTATGTGGCTAAGCATATAAAAAAATATTATGAACAGTTTACCATTGTTTAAATCCATTACCATCATTATTATCATTATTATCATTATCAAAAATAAGAACGTCATCGTTTCCATCGTCCATATTAGATAATGGAATATTTTCAATATTATCATAAGAAGTATCCAATGGATCCGATAGAGTCATATCATAATGTTGAATATCAGAATAGGACCACCTACAGAAAAGAGATGTATCAACTAATGGTAGTTGTGTATACTTGGTGTATTGAAATATGAAGTATGATAACACGGAACCTGCCATTAAATCGACAAAATAATGATGAGTTAAGTACATAGTGGACCACCACAACCAACAAACATAAAACACAAATAATGGCGTAAGCCAAGGGAAACAATATGAAAAAAATAATGCTTCCATGGTAGCACAACCTGAATGTAACGAGGGGAAAGCACCAAAAATAACTGATGAATTTGAAAACCCTTTAGTGTACACATCAATATGTAATAATTCATCAATACGAGCCAAACCACCTGGTGACCCATGCATACCATAATGTGCTTCTTGTAAGCCATAAAGAATTTTGTACCAAGGTGGTGCAGCTGGAAAAATATTCTGGATAAGAACACCAAATAGATTCATATAACCGAATGCAAAAGCATAGCCTTGTAAAATGGTAGGTGGACCAAACAAAAATAAAATAGCTGCAACCACAAATGGGGCACCAAAATGGAACAACCCATATGGAATCCAAGCCAAAATATCAAAAAATGAATTGGTAGAAGTAGCTAATATATCACTTAAATTATCACCATATAATATTGTTTCCACTGCAGGTAAAACTTTAACCGTGATCGGTGGTCTAGCATCTGCGGGAAAATATGATGATGTAAAATATAAAGCTAACCAGGTAAAAATAGGTAATGCATTAAAGAAAAATTGGGAGGTTATTGGAATTAAAAATAGTAGTATAAATAATAAATAAATTACAATTTTTAGGAACCATGACATTGGATTTGTTATGAAAACAAATAATAATATACTTGATAAAAACCCGTAATGTAAAATATTTTTCCAATCCCACTTAAAATTTTGTAGTTTATGTATATTAACATTCATATTTAAACTTGTTTGTAGATTAGCAACATCAGCACCAGCAGGTCTCTGAGATAAGAACCATCTTTGGAAAAATTTTACCATGTTTCTGTGATTTTCGTTTACAGATACAGCGTCAATGGTAGAATGTATTATTTTTAAAAAAATAAATCGCGCTATTCCTTTATATTATGAAATATTTAAAATTTTGATGGGTTTAGAAAGATAAATCTACACCGTTGAATGACTATAACTTTTGTACAAGTTGATAAAAGAAAATTATTTTTCAATTGTTTATTTTTGTTTTTGGTGTTTACTTTTTCAAAAAAAGAAAAAGGTCATTAGGGTTGGATTTTCTTTTTTCGAGAAAAAAACATTTACTTAGGGCCTTAGGGTTTACCGCTTGTCTTTAATATTAGACCTAAAAACTTTACTGTTTTTTCCCCAACAAAACTTTGTAGGAAACAATAAAATATAATATGGACTTTTAATCTGAATATTTATAATTAATTTAAGCCAATTGTAACTGAATTTATTAGCAAAAAAATACCCAAGTATAATTTAACAACCTGCAAATGTCCGTGAGATCATCTTCCAGAAAAAATAAAGGGCAAAACAAGTATCTGGAGAGTCTTTTGAACGATGAGGATAACTATTTCAATGGTGCCAATGCTAGTATCACTAAATGCAAAAATGAAATTGTTAAATGTATAGTTTGTCACACTACAGATGAAAACTATGATGAATTAACTGACACTGGTGGTGATATGATTCAATGTGATAAATGTGATACCTGGCAACACATCAAATGTATGACTGGTGATGGTGCTGATATAAAACCATTTTTAAATAAAGATCAAAAATACTACTGCTCTCTTTGCGATCCAAAAAGATACCCACATTTAATGACTCGTGATAACTTTAACTTCAATCAGAACTTAGATGAATTTTCAATAATAGACGATAACGATCATGATAAAGATTTTATTACTTACGATGTCGACAATGACGAAGACGTTTACAATACGGACAATGAAGAAGATGATAAAACAATTTTAGTTAATTTAAATAAAGACCAACATCTTGATGGAAATAAACAAATCACCAAAAATATAAGAAAAAGAAGACAATCTAATGATACCACTAATAATAAAAAAATAAAAAAAGATTCAATTGACTCTAGAGAAACTAAAATAAGAGATAATGCATTAACCATGTTTACTAAACTATTTTTAAAATTTATTATACCTGAAGTTATTAATAATGATAAATATAACTTACCTGACGGTGAAACTGTTGAAAATGTATCTAAATTACTGGCTAAGGAACTAGAGACGGAAATCTTTAAAGCCAACTCCGATCTTGCCACCCTAGTAATTGATAAATATTACACTGAAAGAGTTAGAATTATTTTTTCTAATTTAAAGGACCAAAAGAATTTTGAACTAAAATGCCAAGTATTGAATAAAATCATTCCTTTTAAAAACTTAGTTAGAATGTCGTCTAATGAATTAGCAAATCCAGATTTACAAAATTTTAAACAGAAGGTGAACACAGAATCTTTGAACCAGTTAGTTGTTGACCGTCCTGAAAAACCACTGTATGTCAAAACACATAAAGGTGAAGAATTACTCGACAATAACACCGAACATCAACAAGAAGATGTCATTTATTCACTAGATAATATTCATAGGCCATCCGTAACAGAGGGTGGAGAAAATCATAATAAGGACCTAAACGCCAACATCAAAGATACTAAATCTGAACCGACTCAAAAAGTGACTGATGTTTCCAAAAGCATAGGATCTTTCTCAAAACCAAAACATAAAAACGATGATTCAAGAATAACCTTTCAACCAAATAATCCTAACTCTACTGAGCCATATCGTGTATCTGATTTTAACATTGGTAATATTAATGACGACCATGCCCCTTTTATAGTAAATTCGAATATGTTGTATCCTGAATTCGATATCAACTTTACTTGTACATTAACATACCTAACCTGTACTGATAATAAAGCTAAAAATCCATACAAAGAAGCTCTAGGAGATGGTAATCTAGTAATAGAAGGAAGATTGGCAATGGATAAAGCATGTTCATATTTGAGACAGGTGAAAAATAATAGAAATATATTAGTTTATTATATGAATCTTCCTGATTCAGAAAGTGACTTAGATTATTTTAATCAATTTGCCGATTCCATTATTTTAAATAATAAAACATTAGGTGTCTCTGCGAAGAAATCGTATGAAAAGAATATATATGTCTTTGCTTCGGACAGTGGCGAATATCCCTCTATTATCGAAGAGCTATATGATATTGGGAACAGAGTATTTGGATCTGTTAAATTCTTTGAACAAAAAGTATTCATTTTAGTAGTTATTAAAAACGAGTTAGTTAAATAACGCATTTTAATTGATATACCTTAACAGAATTGATTCTAAAGAGTCAAGACACCTATATTATTGTACATTTTTCTTATGGAAGTGCAGGAACAAATCGGCATTCTTTTTTTTTTTTAATATTTGCATTGTATATAAATTTATTGATTTATCCTTTTGAAGACTAATTTTTCTTTTCTTAAGTTGTAAGATTAAAAATAAACCAAAAAAATCGCTTTAATAAGAGTCTTTAACGATATTTAAGTATATATTTTACAATATTATTGTAATAATTTTAGTTTTTTTGATTAGACTTTTAAAAATCACGTACTAAAAGTGATCCTCTAAACACCTAATTGTTTATGCGCCAATATTATAAATATTGACCAAGATTAGATTGTATATTAGTAAAGCGTGATGCAGACACATTTGTACAATAGATTAATGTGAAATAGACACAATTGTAAGGTAGAACGTCTGTACGTTCAATTTTTAGACAAATTAAAAGCCCAGAAAATGGAACAAACCAATTTCAATGTAGAAAGAAATACATCACCATTGAAAATGCGTAGCCAATGTAAGGTGATTAAAAGATTTTCCATTCTTCAACACATTGAAAAATTAGTAAATTTCAATTAAATTTATATATCAGGGAAAGGGAAAAGTAACTCAGATTTTATTTTTTTCCGGTTTCCATAATTAAGCAACCTGTACGTAAAAAAATATATATTTTAAAAAAACCCTCCAAATCAAATTTGGGAAAAAAAAATGAAAAACGAAAAATTTAAAAAATTTGAAAAAAATATTTTTTGAAAAAAAAATTTTGAAATCTACATACTTAAGAAATTCAACCTACCCAATTACCTACCTACCGCACCCCTAATATTTGGGTAACCATCTTATATCATTAATTACGTAAGCTATATACACGATATCAACACTAAAACATCAAAAATAGGCCTATTTGGCATGGAGAATTGAGCTGGCTAAATTTCAAAAAAATTGGATAAATATTTTCACCAAAATTTTCCAATTTTAGTCAATTTTGAACTACCCAAAATTACCAAAATTT
>JAJLYE010000002.1:37996-92163 GCA_030571715.1 Grigorovia jiainica (nom. inval.) | reverse complement strand
TGAGCTACATAATTAGCAAATATTTTTAAACCTCTATCAACAGCAGGTAAACCAGTTTTCTTAAAAGCAGCCTTTTTTAGAGTATTGACAATATTTGAAGCGCCAACTTCCTTCAAAGCTTCTCTAAATCTCTTGGTACTTCTACCTTTATCAAACATACCTTTAAGATCATTTAACATTATTTTGATATAATAGTTGTAACTCAAATAAAAAGTACCACAAATAGTAAATAATACTATCGTTTTAAAGATATTTTCAAAATTGATAAGTACTTTGCGTATATCTTAACAACAAGATACCATATGATATGCTTTATTGACGTTGTGTTCTACATTGTTTATTAAAATTTTGTAATTAGAAATTTAAAAAATCTGTTATAATAATATATAGAAAAATTATAAACCCTAATATGTCACGTGATCAATTGTCTTGAAAAATAAAAAACCCTGATATTCAGTTGAGGGTTTGAATGTCATTTAATACGATTCAACCAAAACCCTTGGGTAAATTTTTCATTTTTTTTTATTTTTTTTCAAATTTCCGGGAAATGTACCTTCGCCCTAGGGTTTGAGTTACTTTTCCCTATCCCTGTTATATATAATTAGGGTAATCTTACTTTTTATATTTTTATATAACCAGAAACTTATAATAGAAAATATTTTACTTCAATAGGAATAGACTATGAATAATAACACTGCATTTAATTACACTAAGGCTAACGATAATGGTGTATTAAGTCAACAACTACAAATGCTGGGTTTGTTTTAGCCAGACACCAACAAACTATTAATCATGATTCCGACAAAAAACATTTAAATAATGAAACTCCTATCTGGATTGATATCTAACAACCAATCTTTCGTGTGAATTTGATGTAACCAATCGAGACCACCTATTCTTGTTTAAATAGATCAAATACTTGAGCACAACTCTTAACATTTTACTTGCAATTAAAATATTAATAATTAAACCCAAATTCTTAATCAATAATTATTAATTCAGATTCGGTCAAATATTCATCAACAACTATATCCCAAGTATGCTATATTCTTAAGTTGGAAATTAAGCAACATAGAACAGTCTTACTTGAATCTGCAGTGAATATCTTCTATTGATCGTTAATCTTTTAGTCTGAATAATCTAGGACCTTGAATAATTAAATTGTTCCCTCAGGGAGTCCACATGAAAATGGACACAGTTAAAAGAGAGTAAAATAAAAGAAGAAATTATCACATATAGATTCCCTAATTATAACCGATCAAAGCGTCAGATCGTTCACCATTGAATTGCCTTACAGAATTGCTTCTGTCCAATATCTGAAAATAATTTGATAACATACGCAATTTACCTGATGTAACATAATTTAAAAACTTTACACTTCCTACTAATATTTTAAGAAATGTTTTAAAATATTATAACAACCTCATAATGGTGAAAAATCAATATTTCCAACGTATTCTAAAAAGGTACAATATGCTACAGTATTGTCAAGAAGTGGGTAAGAATGTACTTTCTTAACTTGAAAATAATTGAATAAAGAAGTATAAGTTCGAATTCAATTATAAAATAATGAAGATAATAAAGAAATACTTAATTTGCGACAAAAACAAAACAATATCAATTATTATATCTACTAAAATCATTCATACAACTTTTAGTTCAATTCCTTTGATTCTTAAAGATGGTTCTCTCGCATTAAAAAAAATTTTAAATTATTTAACACTCACTTTTTGCTCCAATATAAATTAATAGAAATGGAGTAATTAATTCCAAGATTAACAAATTTTTTTCAGAACAAATGAATGACAAAGCCATAACTATTAAAGTTAATCAAATGTTTCTATAAAAAACCTTGCACAGGGGAACAACAAATATTCAATCCTATACATAAAGAATAACGACCGCTAGTCAATAAAATTACTTAAATCAATTTGAGACAAAACTCTCAACAATAAAACGATTATCTTCATAATCAGGTTAAAACCATTAACAATACAACAAAAAAATTACCTGGGCAATTTATTTCCAATAAATATGGAACTAATGATTTGCTTCACTCTATTCACGTAATGACACAAAACCTGATATTTTGCTCTTTGGATAAATTATAATTACATTTTCAAATCTTGATCTTGTACAGAAAATTTGATTTCATCCTTGCCTTCATACAGGAAAATCCCAAACACCTAACAGTCATATGCAGTGAAAAAATTCATTAATATTAAACATGATATTATCATTCATCAATTTAATTCATTATCAATAGCAATATCGGCACCAGTTCCAATGAGAATAATTTTAATAAAATAGTTATTGTCCTAAATTAATCTTAATGCCAGTATAAATCATGGAGAAAGACTTGAAACCACATTAAATAATTACTAAACCACATACACAAAACAAAAACCTTAATAATAAAATAAATGTGGCAACAATAAGAGGAAGAGCATTAAGTGGCATGGAAAAGAAAGACGATTAAAATTAATAACAAACAAAACTTATTAAATCAAAATTTAACAATTAAACAAATACCACTAACCATTAATTATTATTGTCATCATCTTTTGTTAATGTATTAAAATAGTTTATTTAATAAAATAAAATAATATATTAATAAAATCAACACAATAATTTAAACTAAATCATTATATAATAAATTATATAACTATTAATCTAAATTCTGTACTAGTATAACAACAAATGATTGTCATTAAGAATACTGTACAAAAATAAAACCTATAATACCAAACAGCAACACATCTAAAATAAAAATAAAAAATTCGATTTGTATTAAATCAAATCATAAAACAAAAATGGAAATTTCACCTTCAAAATCAATGTTAATCAATTTGTATTTTTTTTATCGTTATTCGTATTAATGACAAACCAATTATACCAATTTAACCACACTTTTTTTGAGCTAGAACCTTAAAAGATATGATCAATTATATCAAATGTACACGCAGATATTAACATATTATTAAAAACTAACAGTTTTTGGACCATTAAATAAGCCTTGTTGGCGCAATCGGTAGCGCGTGTGACTCTTAATCACAAGGTTAGGGGTTCGAGCCCCCTACAGGGCTTTTATTTTTACCATTATCGTTCATTGTTTATTTATTTATTCCAGATTAACTTGAAAACTGAAATATATAAATGTGTTTTTTTGTATTTACTCTTCTTAGAAACATTTAAAATCTAAATAGTCTAAAGACTAATGGTTTTGAAAAACTATTCTTCTAACAAAATTTAATTATCGTTCAATTAATCCAGATTCTAACCAAAAAAGTTTATAATTAAAATAAAGTTAATTTAGCGAGTAATGTTGTAATATCAAAATGCCACGACCATATTATTGATGTAGGGAATTGCTTCGAAGAATGTAGACATAGTTAGCTTTATCTTTAATATGATAAAGTCCATCATATAGTAGATATGACTGCATTATAATATGGTACCCAAGGTACTATTGCTCTTATTAGTTAACTATAAATACGATATGACACTATGTGCAATGGTGATCACCATATTATATTCCTAATTCGATGTGATTATCTTGGTCAGGCATTATTCTAAGTAAATAAACTAATAGTTCATTTCATCTGTACTTGTGAGTAAGTTAATGTTATCATATCGATACTGTATTTATTTCAAGACATATAAGTTAGAGACGTTATATGAAGTCAAGTGACATCTTTAATCAAAACGAAAGTCTTTTATTTCAATCAGTATGAAACCCTATATCTTAAGATACTAAATATTACCTTCATCTTCGTGGGATAGTTTTCATCAAAAATAAATCAAAAAGGTCCCCTTAGTACATGAATAGTTTAATATATACATTTATCTATAATATAAACATTGAAATAAATAAATAAAAAAAAACAGTAATAATATTTGAAATTGTATTTGATAATTGAAGTTACGTTATTAAAATTTAATTTAAAATTTAAAGATATAATATATATATAAAAATGCTATTTATTTATTTTAAAGTTTTTTAAAATTAAATTTAAATTTAAGCCTTAGCTAAAGCTTTCTTGACAGCATATCTCTTTTGCTTCTTTAAGACCATAACTTGGAATCTTTCAAAATCGGATAAAGCAATTCTTCTTTCACGTTGAGCGATTTTCTTAGCCCAAGAAGAAGCAGCCCATTTTTCAGCAACACCAGCAGCGGTAAATTTCTTAGAAACAGTAGCAGTTCTGGCACCTCTTGGTAAGTTGTAAGCTAATGGAGTTAAAACGACTTGACCTAAGTTAATAGATTGACGTGGAACACCGCAAACTGGACCATCGACTAAAACCTTCTTTTGGTCAACAATTTCAACAATTGTAGCTAATTTACCAGCAGATGGACCTTTCTTAATTAAGACAACACGACCAACTTCGACTAATCTCCAGTTAGTGGCTTTAACAACAGAATCAGTAGACATATTTCTTTAGAATATTTATTTGCTCGGTTTAAACCTATATCTGATAAAAATTTAATAGTAAAAAATAATTAAATTAATTCAATAGTAGAAACAATTGAAATCACCAACAATATTAAATTGCGTGTAGTCAACAAATTTCCCCGCTACCAGTAATTACGCGGAATTCGGTTGGTTCACTTACTAAAGTTTTCTCTTTAGGCTCCTGGCAATTTTAATTTTTAGACAGGAAAAATCAATTTCCTCGGCTTAATGTCTACCTAATATCAAAAGAAATTCTAGAATCTTGCCGAGTGGGGATATTGCAGTGAAACGCATTTACACATGTTTTTGAAAATACAAAAAAGAACTCTATAATATGAGAGTGGCTACGGGATTTCACTGTCAGATGTTGAGAAAAAGGTGCATATAATTGTCCGTTTCAAAACAGGCCCAGTAGTCGCTTTTCTTCCAAAAAAAATAGGATACCCAAAAAAGGAAAACTTTGCAAAAAACATTTGCATTTTCTCAAAAACAAATCAATTTTCCACAAAAAACACAGTCTCGGTGTCTGGATGTAGTCACGGAAGTAATTAAACAAATAGTTGTTTCGAAAAAAAATATAAAAAGCCACTAAACAATTGCATTTCTTTTTTATTAGAAGACACTTTCTTAAATTAAAATCAATAGTTATGAAATATGTTTAACGCTCTTAGTGAAGAAGTTGAATATATCCTAACATCAATAACTTATTAATTATTATTTTAAAATGATGAGATAATTTGCGATCTAGGATAATCTATCTGGGACATGCCTAGTTCCATTAAGGATAGATTATGGAATGCGAAAATTTTTTTGACTGACTTTGAAATATATTAGTTCATATTATTGTAACACTCAAACTCTTCTTTTATTAAATGTATTTGTTAATTTTGGAATTTGAAGATCTTGTTCCTTTTAATAAAAATGTAAATGATATCTCTTATTTTCTTGGGTCAACTGTGCAAATTTCCGGGTAATGTCTTGAGAAATATAATTAAATCAAAAATGCTGTTAAACTTTATAGTAACTTAAGTGAGATACAATAAACTTAACAAGTATTAATTTGAATATTTTTTAATGCAATGTCTAATTCACACTATTCCCAACTAGAATCAAATGTATGTTTGTTTTTGCTACCATAATTACTGTTGTTATTTTTTCGATATAATTTAAAGTGTAATCTTCCATTTTATTTTCATTTTATTTCCAATTATTCACTTTATTCAATTGAATTGAGAAATCAAACAAACTTTAAGTAATTTAGATGAAAAGTTATTTATTTTTCACTTTACTAACATGTTCTATTTTATTTGTTCGTCGCGATCAATAATACTATACCTACATTTGTGTAATTGATCGAACAAAAACATATACTCCAATCTATATTAGAACGACGAGAGATTAAATAATCTAGCACAAAAACTATCAACATTTAGAGGTATAAACGAAGATATTAATGAACAAGCTATTAATGATCAATCTGTTATCGATCAGATATCAAATTCTTTCAGTTCATTAGCTAATAATATTAAAAATTCAGCATTAAATTTAACAAGATCTATGCAAATGGGGAATGGTATTTGGAAAATGGTAGTTATTGCATTAATATTATTTTTTATCTTTTATAATTTGTTTAAATTGTTTTAATGTAAAGCATTTTGATTGATATGAATTAAAGATAGTAATTATTTAAGGGATTATAAATAGTCGTACTCTTTTCTGACTACAAATATTTTTTTATATGTAGTAATCACACATTTCAAATCAGAGGACAATTGATTGTTCTATTTAATTAAAAAACAGACACACGTTCAATATATATATGCACATATAAATAGATACATATTTACTTTTAAAGTTAAATAAAATTGTTCAGAATAAAATAAAATAAAATAAAACAAATTCCATTTATCTTTTCTCAAAATCTGCCGCATCCTTACCTAACCTATAGCTACCAATAGCTTTCCCCCAATTGACCTTAGATCTCGTCACTGGTAACCTTCTTCTTAAGCCCTTAAATTGTGTTTCATTCAATTTATTAAATGATTCATTAATATTGGTTTCAATTTTTTTTTCAATATCAGAGATCGTCTTGATTAGATCATTATTGATGACATTTTCATTAATATCCACATGTGATTTAAAATTAACATTACCGTCTTCAAAATAATGAATTTGAACATTAATTTCACCTTTAAGTGTATTTTCTTTTTGATCCCAAATATATCTGGAATTCCAATCACCATTCCAAAAATTATTTGGGTTATATTTATTACTTACAATATAAATTATAAACTCATTAGAATTTTCTAAATTTATTGGATAAATAGCATAACCATAATTACCTGGATAGTTTTTATTGACATATTGACTCAATTTCTGTAATTCTAATTCAATGATAGTATCATATTTAATAAACTCATTATCTCTAGCATTATCAATGTTTTCAATTTTTTCCGCTTTCTTATTTAAATGATTAACAGTAAACACTCTACCATTTTTAGGGTCTTGAAATTTATCCAACCCATATCTATTATATTCGGAGATGATTACATTTTCACCATCAACATCCACAAATAAATTATTTTCAATATTAAATTCTTTAACAATATCTAAAATAGTTTCTTTACTATTTTCACCAGTAATGGCAATTAAATCATTGAAAATTTGTTCTAATTCGCCTGCTGGTGTGTCGTAAATAATATCTTTAACCACTTTTTGGAAGTCAGACATGATGATATTTTGAAATAATCTATTTGATTATCCTTTATTATTTAAATTTAATTTTTTGTGTTTTCCTTTTTTTCACTATTTTTAACGAAAATAAAATTTCAATTCAATACATTATATTATAAGACAATTTAATTATCATATATAGATTTATATTATTATTTTATATACTTGTATTATAATTGTTAATATTGAGGAGGTGGTGGTGGATATGAAATATTTTGTGGTTGCATTTGGGTACTGTACTGTGGAGTTGATTGATTGATATTCATATTTGGAACTGAATATGGTTGACTAGTCTGTTGCGGCATATTTGGGATATATTGTTGCTGATGCTGGGATTGCTGTTGTGATTGGAATTGTATTTGCTGTTGTTGTTGAAATTGTTGGAACTGTTGCATGTTATTCATAACCATCGCTTTATTCATTATCTCAGTATATGTTGATTCTGCATTATCCATTATTTTACGTAATGTAACCATTTTATCTTTTTCCTTAGCATATTTGGTAAGAGTTTTATTTAATTGAGGCCTTATAGGTGTGACTTCACTATACATTTCATTGATTTGGTTATCTTGTAATAAATCTTGATTATCATTACTACTTCTTAATATATGTTGTAATCGATTGATTTTATCCTTTTCATTGAAAATCTTGTGTTCTACTTGACTATCTTGTTGGGAACCACTAGTTAATTCAGCAATGTTTAATTCTTGGACATAATTTATGGGGAAAATACCAATTTTATCATTCAATATACCTTTCCACCAATCTCTATAAATTTGTTCTAATACTACAATTATATCACCCTTCTTGAATGATAATTCATCGTTTTCTTTACTAACAAGATCATATAATGCAATGACTCTTTTCAAATTTGGTTTGCTATTACGATTGTTATTTTGTGGAGATGGTTGGGTCATTATAGTATGGTCATTTTGTTCATGTTGATCATTTTGCGTTTGACTCGCTTCGTATTCTTGTAGAGATAATTTCAATGCCTCTTCCAATTCTTTATTTTCATCAACATTATTTTTTTGAATTTGTTCATATTTGGGTTTCGTTGGTTTATTTTCATTTGGATTCATATTCAAAAGTTCCCTATAATTCTTTTTGATTTTCTTATAAATATCATTCATATAGCGCAACGACGGATCAGAACTCATAGAATGTGCCAATTGTTGAATTACTTCAGCTATTCTTACTCTTACAGTGATATAAATTTTTTTATTTTCAATCATAGAGTATAATAAATTAGTAAAACGTTTAGAACTGATTTGTTGTTGTAAACGTGAACCACAATTTTCACTAATACCCAGTATCAATGAAACAGATCTTAGAATTACATTGGCATCAGATTGTTGTAATCTTCTCTCAATATGACTTAAGACTTCCGGACCATTTTCCTCTGGATCCTCCTTAATAATATCACAAATTTTTAAAATATACCCCCAATTATCGGTGGTTAATTTGGCGTCCGTTGCCTTTAACACGGCATTACTTATAACTAACTTCATAGACATATGTAACAGTATGTACTTATTCACTTTTATTTGTGATATATAATCAATATGTCACTATTTATAATGACTTAAATGATAATAGATAACTGAAATTTAATTATGGAAAAGAAAAAAATCATTTTACACCAAAAAAATAAAAGAAGAAAAAAATAGAAAAAAAATTGAAAATAAACAATTTATTCAAATAAATAGGATAAATTAAATAATGTCTAAACAACATTTAACTAAACCTAACGTGAGACACCGTAGTGGTTCAGCAGTGGGTAGAATTGATTTAGGTGATTCTATCCCGGGTCTTTATGGTACCAAAGAATCCCGTGAAGCTTCACAAAGAAGGATGATTAGATTATCATCGAACTCACAAAGTGATATGGATCTCTTCGAAAAAATTTGGCTTTCTTTCAGAGAAATGAATTATCGCCATGCTTGGTTAGCACCATTAATGATTATGATTGTCGTATATACTGCATATTTGGCATCTGGTAATTTAACTGAAACTAATCCATTACATAAATTCGTTGCCATTTCATATCAAATTGATGATACTGACATGTATGGTAAAGGTATTAAAGATTTATGTTTTGTATTTTATTATATGATTTTCTTTACATTTTTCCGTGAATTTATATTAGATGTTGTCATTAAACCATTACCAGATTTATTAAATGTTAAATCAAGTCATAAGGCTAAAAGAATTAAAGAACAAACATTTTATGTTATTTATTATACTTTGTCAAGTCCATTCGGTATTTATATTATGTATCATTCCGACTTATGGTGGTTTAAGACAAAACCAATGTATGAAACGTATCCAGATTTGAATAATGTTTATTTATTCAAACTTTTTTATTTAGGTCAAGCCGCATTTTGGGCCCAACAATCATGTGTCCTTGCATTACAATTGGAGAAACCAAGAAAGGACCATAAGGAAATGATTTTCCATCATATTGTAACATTATTATTAGTTTGGTTATCGTACGTTTTCCATTTTACAAAGATGGGTTTACCGATTTATATCTCTATGGATGTATCTGATCTTTTATTATCATATTCTAAGATTGTTAATTATTTAGATTCACCATTAACCCCCTTTGTATTCTTTGTCTTTGCCGTAGGTTGGGCTTACACACGTCATTATTTAAACATAAAAATTCTATGGTCCGTATTAACTGAATTTAGAACCGTTGGTGAATATAGATTAAATTTTGCCGTTCAACAATACAAATGTTGGATTTCATTACCTATTGTATTCACTTTAATTGCAGCTTTACAAATTGTTCAATTATATTGGTTCTTTTTAATTCTTCGTATTGCTTATAGAATTGCTTTCAAAGGTGTAACTGTAGATGATAGAAGTGATGCAGAAGATGATGATGACGATGAAAGCGAGGAAACTGAACAAACTGAATCAGATCTTAAGAAAGAGAAATAATTACACCGCTAAGGTTTCTCCTTCTTTATATTTTTATACAGTAAAGTTTATTGTGTATATATTATGTAAGTTATATTTGTAAATGTATTTTTTTTTCATAAAAATTTGACTTAATTTGTCAAACACAAATTAGTGAAAGTGAAAGGTAACGTTGCTATGTCGGATATAGAGAGTTATATAATGGACGATAGTGATAACGTCTCTAGTGACGATCATTTGGAGCATGATTATCCTGATGAATACCATGATGATCATGTTGATGATGACGATAGTCATAGATTTAGTGAAATTGATAGTGATAGTGACGACCATGATACTGATGACCATGATGCTGATGAACATGATGCTGATGACCATGGCACTGAGCACAATATGTCCGCTAGAGATTTTATTAATTCTTTAAGAGAAAATTTAAGAGGAAGTGGTGATGATGATACTTCTAATATTAATTTGAATGAAGTGTTACCAGAATTGTTCCAAATGATGGGTAGTCAAGGCACAACAACTTTCAGAAGAAATGAAAATGTAAATAGGTCAACAAGAAGTAATATTTTAATTCAAAATGTAGCTAATGCGAATCAAGATCCCTATATTGCTATGGAGAGTATTATTGAACTGTCTGAGATGTTATTAATGACAAATCAATTGGTGTTAGAGAGAGTTATTCCAATGGAGAAATTATTAATCGCATTGATTGATATTTTAAAATCCGAGTTCTTGATGGGTGAATTAGAACTACAGATGCAAACTTGTCGATGTCTTTATAACCTATTTCAAGTCCATAGGAGATCAATTAATATTGCTGTTGATAAGGATGTAATTAAGTTTTTACAAGATAAATTAGTTGAAATTAGTTATATCGATTTAGCCGAACAACTTTTAGAAACATTAGAATTAATTTCAAGAGTAGCAGGTGATGCCATCTTCAAAAATGGTAACATGCATGCTTATTTGCAGTATTTTGATTTTTTCACTATTCATGCACAACGAAAGGCAATTTCAATTGTTTCAAATGCTTGCGTAGGTAAGAATTTTGAATTAGTTGAATTTGATGACTTTATTAAGGATGTGTTCGCCTCATTGAAACCCATATTTTTAAATGCAAATGATCAATATATTATTGATAGATGTGTTTTTATTATGTATGGTACGTGTTATAATATATGGAAACAGTATCAAAGTGATAAATCAATTTCGCAAAAGACAGAAATTTTTACAGAAGAGTTTATTGAACATACATTTACATTGATAGGAAATAATAATACTTCACCGGATTGTAGAATCAAATGTTTGGAAATCGTTACTTATTTAGTCTCATATGACGTTAATACAAGTAAATATATTTTAAGCAATATTGATTTAATTGAAATGTTTACTAAATGCGTTATGAAATATAGCAAAAACTTGTCAACGACCCTACATGATACAATTATGTTTGTACCAAAATCCTTACTATTGGCAATTGCAAGATTTTTATCATTCCTATTTCCTTTAGAATCTGATAGATTTTTGACTGTTAAATCTTACCATAACAGCAATGATGTATTGTTTAGTGATAATGTTTATAAAATTATCGAAAGTTTGATTCCAATGTTAACCGATTTCTATATGAATTCTATGGACTTCGAGATTCGTCGTTTTACTCTACTGGGGTTGCTTAGAATGACCGAATGTATGGATGATGAAACGGCTAAGAAAGTTGATATCTTTTTAATTAAATTATTAGGTTCATCTTTGGCACAAGGCAGAAATTTCTTAGAAAGTCAAAATAAAGAGGTTGAACAATTAGACTCACTTTTAATTGAATTATTAATGCTATGTAAAACACTGATAAAAAGATTCCCTGATGTTTATATTAATATCCTGCAAAGAGAAGGTATTCCTGATTTACTTTCTACTATTAATGAACACGTTGTGAAGGACATAGATAAACTGTCAGAAATTCCAAACGCGAACGAAGCAGACTCATTCAACACAGATGAAGAATTAGATATTGTTGATGTTAGCGATGATGAAGATATATATTCTTCAGACGATGAAGATGATATTCCTAGTGAAAGAACCCCACATAAAATACTATTTTTAACATGGAAAAAAACCGAAAACTTATTTCTACAAGGTAAGATCAATACTTTATGTGAACTTATACTTTCAACGTTAGATGCTGTGAGTGAAAGTAAGAATGAATATTTAGAATTTTCAAAATCGCTAGTTACACAAATTGATAATATTAATTTAGATACACATTCATATGAAAGTTTATTAAATCTATGGACAATGGTGAGACAATGTATATTTTTAGATAATGCTACGCTTTCTAGTTTTGAAGTTATCTCGGTAGGATTAGTTACCATTCTTTCCTCCAAATTACAAAATATTGATGTGCTCTCGCATAAAAAGATGAAAAAGGCAGTGAATGAGGCATTTGGAGATAGACTAATTGACTTTATTAGTATATTGCAATCTGCTTTAACTAGAGCAGAGTCATTTGGTGTCGTGGAATGCGGTCTGCAAGGTGAAGAAGGTGGTATGAATTCATTGAGTAATCAAATAAAAATACAGTTAATTTACGATGGTGAAGAAAAGGAATTTAAACCTGTATCTTCTATTATTATTTCAATCCAGTGCATTGCATCGTTTAAAACATTATCTATGTTTATTAAGGACAGATTAGCAAAAGAAAGGTTCTTTAATTGGATCCTTCCATCAAATGAAAATGAAGGCGTTAATCCTGCTGTCTCCAAAGAAAATGAACTTAAATCCATAAAGGAAACGGAATTTAAATTCTACTTCAAGGATAAAGTTGTGAAAATGGAAGATACGATATTTGGTAGCATTTTTACAGTCTTTGAAGAGAATGAAATTGATATAAATGAATTATGGAATGAAGTTCAAATAATACATTTCAAGAAGACACAATTTCTGGTTGATATAACTGAACTTGAAGATGAAGATATTGATATGGAGAATACCGATGTCGAAGAAGTAACAAAGGAGAATAACTTGAAGAGATTTGGCCCAATTATTGATATTATGACTATTTTGAAATCTTTACAACCATGCATTAGTAATGATGAACTTCTTGTTAACTCCAAATTGAGTGCAAAATTAACAAGACAACTAGATGAACCATTAATAGTAGCTAGTAATATATTACCCCAATGGATTTTAAATATCGCTACAGAATTTTATTTTCTCTTCCCCTTTGATTCGAGATTATATTTCTTACAATCCACATCATATGGGATTGGGAGATTGATTCAGATATGGAAGAATAGAATTGGTGATGAAAAACCATTGAATAGTGATGATCCAATTGCGCAATTAGGTCGTATGACCAGAAGCAAATTGGCAATTCATAGGAGTGATATGTTAGTTTCTGCTTTAAAAATTTTAGATGATTATAGTGATTTATCAACAGTTTTGGAATTTCAATATATTGACGAGGAAGGTACCGGGTTAGGCCCAACATTAGAGTTTTATGCTTCAGTTTCCAAAGAATTCGCCAAAAAGAAATTAAATTTATGGAGGTCAGATACATATGATTTGAATGATGAAAATGAAACATCTGAATATATTTTTGGCTCCTTATTCCCATCTCCAATCAATAATGAAACACCGAATAAGGAAAGAATAATTGAATTGTTTTCTTATTTGGGTAAATTTATAGCTAGATCAATGCTTGATAGTAGAATTATCGATTTTAGATTTAATCCCTTTTTCTTTCAATTAGCACATTTAATTGCACAAACAGGTAAATTAAATTTGGATGTTATAGATGATAGTTTGGAACTTATTGGTTTGATTGATAAACAATTGGAAAAATCATTAAGGTATATTTATGAAAATAGACACGATGATCAAGTAATCAGATCATTAAGTTTGACATTTGTTTTACCAGGTACCTCTAACAAATTAATTGAGAATGGTGATAAGTTAACAGTCCATTCAGGTAATGTTACTAATTATATTAGATATATTATAACTAATAGTATTGGTGATGGTATTATTAAACAGATAAATTCATTTATTAATGGGTTTTCAACTGTATTCCCTTATAGTAATTTATTAATTTTAACACCTAACGAACTGGTGAGTATGTTTGGTGATATTGAAGAGGATTGGAGTATCCAAACATTATATGAATCGATTGAGGCGAATCATGGTTATACCATGGATTCACAAATCGTGACGGATATTATTGCAATTTTAAATGATTTTGACAAATCAGAGAGACGTTTATTTTTACAGTTTTTAACAGGATCGCCTAAATTACCCATTGGTGGATTTAAAATGTTAAAACCTAAATTTACGATTGTATTGAAGCATCCAGAAGATAATTTGGAATCAGATCAATATTTGCCATCTGTTATGACATGTGCCAACTATTTGAAATTACCTAAATATTCCTCCAAGAAAATTCTAAAACAAAGATTGATGCAAGCCATTGAGGAAGGTGGTAATGCCTTCTTATTATCATAACAACGTTATACATAATACATAGTTCATAAACATAATAAATACTATATAGTACATTAAATATACCTAACTACATATATTATATTTTATATGAAAACGTAGTAAAATAAATTTCGTTATTTTTCTGTAAAAAGCAAAAAAAAGAAAAACTCTAAAGGCACGTGCCCGTGTTTTGACATGTTCGAAATAAATAACGTTATTATTATATTTGATTGAAGTTTGCAGTGTCAAATTTAGATTTGTTGTGATAATTATAATTCCAATAACTGTCTTCTAAGACTCGAAGGAGATAGTAGAAAAGTTAATTTATTATTAACAATTATTGTATTCATAAACTTCTAACTCATTGAATCCGAATATTATTGTTTCATTAAAGGAGAAACAATTGTTTATCATTGACGTATTATATTTAGGGCATTTATTAATATAATCAAATAATAACGAAAAAATGCAAACTTTTGATACATCAATTTTAGCAAATAATAACGTTTTAAATATGACTTGGAATAATTATAAAATGGATCAAAAATATTCTGTTATAATTGAACAAAATGATAATATGGATAGTGGAAGTGGTACCGCTAGTGATAACGATAATATTTGCTATAATAATGAAAACAAAACGAACCAAACAGAGAAAAATACTAAAAATAGTATCGTTGTGACTGTTAACGAAACTGAAACTAAGAAAGCTGTTAATGATAATATTGGGAATAACGATAAAAATGAAATAATAAATGAAAATCGTGTTTCATTAAATGATCCTATTAATTTTACTACTATTTCTTCTTCGTCTTTTGTAAGTGATAACTCTACAGACAATTCATTTGATAATAATCAGAATTTCAATAATATTAATATTAATACGAATCTTATAAATGATTCATTTCATGTAAATGAAAATCTAAGAGATTCTGTACAATATATGGATATTAATGAAACCACTAACACTACGGTTGATATTCAAAGTAATATGTGTTCAATTAATACTAATAATAATATGAACAATAACAATTGCAACTATTCTGGTGATAATACCAATTCAACTATTAGATTATCAAGATTAGAAAATTTAAATTTGTTATCAACCACTGATTTAACACAAAATTTAGTAGTATCTTCTACAAATATACCATTAACTTCAAATAACTTTATTAAAGTATACTCAAGTGATAGTAATAATAAAAATGAAAAAATGAATGGAAGCTTAAATTCGATATCTAATTCAAATAATACTAATTTACATTCACATTCCAATATTTATTCCACTAATTATTCAAGTACTCATCCGAGCTCTTATTCAAATAATAATAACTCTTCTCCCACTTCAAATTATATGCCAACAACTTTGAAAAGAAATACTGATGAAGTGTTATCTACTCAGTTTCTTAGCAATTCAAACAATTCTTCGCCAAGATTATTAAATAACCCAACGTTTGGAAATAATAACTATAATGCTAATAATAACAATAATCGGAAAATAAATAACCATACATCCAAACCACAGTATTCAAACAATAATGAAAACTACTCACGGAAAAAATCAGGTAATGTTGTAAAAGATATTTTCTCATCATTTGTATCTGGCATTAAAAAAGGACCTGAATCAACGTATAGTAATCACCTAAATGATAACAATTATCATGGCCGTCATCATCAACATCATACGCAATATAGTGATATCAATAACACTTATAACGTTAACGGGTTAAAAGAAATATCTAATCCTTTTAATCCATTGCATTTACAACATGTTGGTTTCAATAAAGAGACGGGTGAATTTACTGGATTACCAGAGGAATGGGAAGAAATTTTATTATCAAATGGTATAAGTAAGAATGATCAACAGACTAATCCAACTGCCATTATCGATATAGTTCAATTTTATCAAGATATTACAAGCCAAAATGCAAGCGATAAGAATTTATTTACAATGGAATCCATTAATGCAAATAATAGTTTTGAAAATGGTCAATATTTACTATCACCAAAAAAAAATAATAAAAATCAAATGTCACACACTTTATCTAATTTAAATTCTGGTAGTACAACATCTTTATTGCTTCCAGACTTACCGCCTATAGAGTTTAATGATAGAAACGATAATAATGAAAATAAAAAAGATTTAAATGTAACTGGTCTTATGTTTAGAACAACTGGACATAAAAGGGTTTTAAATATTAATAATAATAAAAGTAACAAAGATAAAGATATATCATTTGAAGCGATATCCAGAATTTGTAAAAAGGGTAATCCCAATCAATCATATATTGGATTTTCAAAAATTGGACAAGGCGCTTCTAGTGACGTTTACATTGCAAGTTCTTTGGAAACAAAAGAATGTGTTGCTATAAAACAAATTGATTTGAATACTCAAGTTAAAAAAGATCTGATAATAAATGAAATTATGGTAATGCAAAAAATTAAACACTCAAATATTGTTAATTTTATAGATGCTTATTCACAAAAGGATAAACTATGGATAATAATGGAACATATGGAAGGTGGTTCATTAACAAATATAATTACTTATTGTGTTTTATCAGAAGGTCAAATAGCTACTATATGTAGAGAAACTCTAAAAGGTTTAGAATTTCTACATTCCAATGGAGTTATTCATAGAGATATTAAATCTGATAATTTATTATTATCATTGGATGGTCACATTAAACTAACTGATTTTGGTTTTTGTGCTCAAATAAATGAAAACGCTTTAAAAAGAACAACAATGATAGGAACCCCATATTGGATGGCACCTGAAATAATAGCACACAAAGAATATACTCCAAAAGTAGATATATGGTCATTAGGTATTATGGTAATTGAGATGATTGAAGGTGAGCCACCATATTTAAATGAAACACCTTTAAAGGCATTATATTTAATTACAGCTAATGGAAAACCTAAATTAAAAGATCCTGGACAATTGACTTATTTGTTATCATCTTTTATTGATCATTGTTTACAAGTAAATCCTAAGAAACGATTCGATGCTAGACAGTTGCTAAATCATGATTTTATTTTAGATTGTTCAGACAATATAGAATCATTAGGAGAATTGGTTAAATTTACACATGGTCATCTTATTAATGAAAAGGTTTAACTAAATGTATTCATAAATATGATTAATATGTTTTATTGAGTGAATATATATTTATGTACCTATATATTTACTTGTCTATCGACACATTTATATTCATTATTACTATTTACTATTATTTTTTGTATTTATTTTTGGTTTGTATTGGAATATTAAAAAATTAAACTTTTCAAAAAGGAACAAATTACTATGATAAAGAAGATATGCTTGATAAATCGCTTTCACTATCACTATTATTACTTTTGGTAATATCAATATCACTTACGGTAGTATTTAGTGAATTATTTGAAGGATTTCCGTTTGGTATTGTAAAAGAATTAGGTACAAGAATTTGAACAAAAAATAGATGTGCTTCAACAGATCCTTTGTTAACAAATGAATATTTATTAAAGGATGGTATTTGGAAATTACAACCAGCAACTGTAATAAATTTATTTACCCCTAAAGTTACTTCGACGGAACCTTTCGCGACATAAAATGTAATAAATGCGTTTTGTGAATCAGTTAAACTTCTAGTACCATCTACTGGTAATTTTAACATACCACTTGCAAATAAATCTTTATGTTTATCGAATGTAACGGCTAATGAATATTTTTCATTATTATTTTCTATTGTTTTTTCAATTTGATATGTATTTGGTGCATATGCAATAATATCATTATTAATTTCATGTTGTGATGTATAAACTTGACCCCTTAGAATACCATCATTTAACCAATCACCAGTTTCTATTTGACTAGCAACATTTAAATTACTAATTTTAGTATTAGGAGTTATAGGTTTTTTCCTTGGTCTACCAACTGGATTAGGTTGAGGGTTGCCTAGTAAAAAGTTATTATTATTATTATTATTACTATTATTTATACTATCACTCAGTGAAAATTTTTTACCTCGTTTAATTCTTTTCTTGGGTAATACTTCATCCTCATCATCGTTTTCATAAGTAATAATTTTAGTAATATCTAATACAGGTTCAGTTGATTTTCTCTTGTAAACAATTTTTTCATTTCTCCAATAATCTAATGGTGGTACTTTTACTCTATTTGATCTTCTTAATTGTGGTTCATTTTCTTCTTTATCAATATTATAAATTTGTTCAATATTAGTTATTGGGCCTCTATTAATAATTGTATTTTGCTTTGTAATTGATTCAGAATCACTGACATCGGATGATGGTATATAAGTCTGGTCAATATCAGGATCATAATCACCCTCGTCTGAATCAATAATTTCATATACAATGTTCCCATCATTATTATTATCGAGATTAATATTTAAATCTTCCTCTTTTTTAATTAAATTATTAACTTCATCCTCTAATAACGCATTTTCTGATGTATTTAATGGTGTATTTTCAATTGTATCATCTTCATCACTTAATTCAGGTATATCTTCCATATATGGATTTTGGAAAACTTCACCTTTATGATCAATTTTTTGTTCAATATAATCATCATCGTTTACTATTTCAATTGGTTCATATGGTTCAAATTGTTTATCGATGGAGTTTCTAATATTAGTAATATTGGAGGCATCAGATACTCTATTACTAATTAAACCATACGTTTTCCTAAAATTTGATATAGACAATCTATCATTTTTCTTTGTATTATTATTATTGTTAACATTATTGTATTTTTTATCATCAGTAACACTTTCAGTATATCTATTAAAATAATTACTTTTAGAAGGTGTGACAAAGTTATTAAATTGTGGGGTTGATTCCCTACTTGACAACAGAGTGTTGTTGTTGTTGCCGTTAATAGTTACATTATTCTTCACAGATGATACTAAAAGTGGTGATGATAATAATTTATTTGATCTGTTTGAATTAAATTCATTTCTTCTATTATTATTATTATTATTATTATAATTATTATAATTATTTTTTGGTGTTTTTGAAGATGATTGTTTAGAAGGTGATGTAGAATTTATTTTCTTAGAGTTTGGTGTATCATCTTCTTTAAAAAAATCATCAATTTTTTCTAAATCGAATGAATCACGACTAATTCTACGTTTAATTTGTAAACCAGTCTTACGTGATTTAACACCTAAATTCATAAAATCCATCTTGAATCTATATTATATTATCTAATACAATGGTTTGCTTACATTTAATGTTGACATTTAAAGAAAACGCGAATTTGAGAATTAAAAAACGATTTTTTTTTTTTTCAAAATGGAAAATTATTTTTTTTCCACGACGCAAATTTAAAATTAATTTAATTTTTTATTATTGATGGAAAGATGATTAATCAACTGTAATAAGCTGTGATAAATTGTGATAAATTGTGATAAATCATAATACATTTATACCATTTTTTCTACCATAAATTTCGAAAAAAGATGGTTCTTCCCAAAATTGATATTGATTTAATTGTAAATATTTTCTAACTTGTAATTTAATTTTAGAGTAACCTAATTGTGAATGTAATCCACGTCCAGTTATAATTTTTAAATTTTTAACAAATTTAACTTTCACTAATTGTAATGATACATTATTTAATTCTCTTTGTGTCATTTCCTCTAACCACCATTTTTTCATACATTTATTTAATAAATTTAAAGATTCTGAAACCAATAATCCATGGAAATCTAATTTATAATCAATGAATAAATCATTTAACATTTTATTTTTTTCATCAAAATTTAAATTATTATTAAGATTTACATTATTTAAATTATTAACGATGTTATTATTTTTTTTATTAAATTTATTTGATGATTTAATTGTAGTAAATTCTGATTCTGTTGAACCATTAATGTTAAAAGTTAATGGTTCACAATTCCAATCAATAATTAAATTTAATATTTTTTCACAATGAGCAATATCACCATTAAAATAATGACAACAATTATTAATAAATTTTTTATTTATTGAATTAAATTTTTCTCTCTTTAATAAAAATTTTTCAGTTTGATTTATTTGGAAATTATCAAAATTATTAATATCATTTGTAATTAAATTGCTAGTAATAGTGTTATTATGAGTAGTCTTGGTTTTAAAATGTAAATTAATTGGTTCTGGTGTTGTTCTTCTTGTAATTGGCTGACTATTTGTTTGTTTCATGTATGATGCTTGTACTCTACTACGTTTAAATTTTTTTTCATTAACTGTTAACATTTTCTTATCATTTGAATCAAATTTATCATTATTTGTTATATATTTAATATTGTTGTTAATAATATTTATAATTGTCTTTTGAATATTACAATTATTTTTAAAATAAAGTTCATTTGCTCTCTTTGAATCATTTACTAAAGTAAAAATTTTAATTAAATTAATATTAAAATCTTTATCTATCCAAAAATTATCTTTATTATTAATATTGTCTAAAATTCCATTTGCATTATCTAATGGTGATGACGATGTCGATATGGATTCATTTTGGATTAATTCAATGGTTAATAAATTAGCAATTGTATCTTCAATGGAATTATTATTATTATTTAAAGTTTCTTTTATTATTTTCAATTTAATTTCGGGGAACATTTCAAGTAATTCTTGAATAATATTTTCTTCATTATCCCTTGAGACATTGTTATTACTATTATGATTACTATTATTATCAAGATCATTGTCAATTTGGAAATCAATTGAATCACTTAATAACATTGAGATTGTTAACTCTAAATTATTATCACTACTTCGTAATGCTAATTTCAATTTTTCTAATGGTAAATGTGGGAACATTTCCATTATTCGACATAAATTACCATCTTTCATGTCACTAGTGCTTAGTATAATATAATATATTACTGATTATAACAATTAAATTTGATATTATAATTTTTTTTTTTAATACATTGAAAAAAAAACTTGAACAAAATTAAAATATTAAAATTATTAGAAGTTGTAGTAGTTGTAGTTGTAGTAGTTGTAGTTCTAAGTTATTTTAATGTTGTAGGCAAATATATATTGAAAACTGGTATATATATATAATATGATTTGTATAAGATGGAATATAGACGGTAAAATATTTTGTTTGAATCAAATTATTTTTTCAAGAAGAGGAGAAGCAAAGTCAAGATAATAACAATAAACAATAAACAAAATAGAAAAATATTAGTATTAAAATGATTTCTTAATTGAATATAATTATTGACTATAACTATTGACTATAATTATTGAAATTTTAATTAAATGTATTTTGTTTAATTAATTGATCAATAATTTCCTTTCTATACGCAGCACCATTACCATGACACATTTCTTGACCCTTTAAACTTTGCATAACTTTAATAATATCAAAATCAATTGAATTATTTTCATTTTGTAAATATTCCCAAGTAGCTGGTACAGTTAATAATTTATCACCAGTATCAGTAAAATATTCTAATTTAACTCTTTTACCAGTATGAATTGAATCACCAATTTGATTATTAATAAATTCATCTTCAGTTGGGAAAACAATGTTATATTTTTTATCATCATCACAGTAATCTTGTATATTGTTATTATCAATAGCTGTTGTATTAGGAGAAGTTGTTGGTGTTGGAAAATTGCTATTACTATTAATATTATTATTATTATTAGTGGACTCTTCTAATTGTCTCTTTAATAAAGTTCTATTTTTCGATTGTGTCTTTAATAATTGTTTCCTTAATTGTTCCACTTTATCCTTTAAAAAAGTTTGTATTGATTGTGATTTATTTAATTGTGTCTCTAAAGTTTTCATTTCTAATTGTTTACGTTTTCTAAAAGTTCTTTGTGCATCTCTATTTTGTTGTCTTTTCTTTTCAATATCTTTAGAATCATCTTTGTTATTTTTAGAGTCAGTATTATCATTAGTAATATTATTAAAATTATTATTTACTGTATCATTTAATAAATTATCAAAAGTGTCAAAATTATCAATATCTAATTTATTTAAATCAATATTTGTACAATCTAAATCTGGAATTTGCATATTGTTATTATTGTTATTAGTGTTATTGTTATTTTTTGTATTAGTGTTTGCATTCAAAATATCATTTTCTTTACAATCCATATTGTTAGCACTTTCAGGTGACCACGTATTAAAGACGTTACTCATTTTTGACAGTTATAAGCCTTTTAATTGTATATGACAATATAATAATAATAATGTAATAATAATAAAATATATTTGTAAATTGAAATCTAATTATTATATAATAATTATTAATTTCAAAAAAAAAGAAAAAGTAAAAGAAAAAAACAGAAATTTATTTTTTTTGCAAAAAAAAAAAAAAATAATCTTGAAAAGGAATAAAGACAATTGAAAGGATTTGCTATTTGTGTAATTTATTTATTATAATCATGGGTTTGTTTGAATGGGCATTTGGTAAACAATTAACACCAGCGGAAAGATTGAAAAAAGTATGTTTTTATTAAAGATGGGGGGAAGGGAAGTTTAATTAATTAATTATTGTATAATTTTTAATTTAATTATTATTATTTACCCCTGTTTATTGTTTATTTTGAATCATATTTATTTAATTTACTTCAATTTAAATTTAAATTTAATTTAAAGGAATATATTTACTAACAATGATACGACAAGCAATTTATATATACAACATATTAAATTGTATTGTAATATATTAATGTTATCTTAATATAGAATCAAAGAGCATTAGAGAGAACACAACGTGAATTGGAACGTGAAAGAGTTAAATTAGAAGTACAAGAAAAGAAATTAATAAATGAGATTAAACGTAGTGTTAAAAATAATCAATTAAATGCAGCAAAGATACAGGCTAAAGATCTTGTAAGAACACGTAATTATATTACAAAATTTAATAATATGAAAACACAATTACAAGCAATTTCATTAAGAATACAAAGTGTACGTTCTAATGATCAAATGACAAAATCTATGAGAGAAGCAACTGGATTATTATCAATGATGAATCAAACAATGAATTTACCACAATTACAAAAAATATCAATGGAATTTGAGAAACAAAATGATTTAATGGATCAAAGACAAGAATTTATGGATGAAGCAATTGATAATGTTATGGAAGATGATACATTAGATGAAGATAATGAAGCTGAACAAATTTATAATGAAATTTTAGATCAAGTAGGTATTGATTTATCTAATAAATTAAATACAAATAATGTACCAAATAATAATATTATTAATAATATGACAAATGATAATATTTTAGAAAATTCAGGTAAGATACCAATAACAGCTGATAATTTAAATGAAGATGATGAATTACAACAAAGATTGAATAGTTTGAAAAAATAATAAATTAATTATTCCATTATTCAATTATTCAATTATTCAAAACTTCAAATATTCAATGAATTAATAAATAAATACAAAATAAATAAATATATCAGTGATTATATCAATATATCAATATATAAATAAGTATATTAAAGAAAAATTAAAGATGAAAATAAATCTATAAAATGATAACTTTTTCAGTAATTAAATATTCGAAAATAATTTGAGCACATTCTTCAATAGATTTTAAATCAGTTCTTAAATGTAATTCAGGTGATTCAGGTGCTTCATATGGAGCAGAGATACCAGTAAAATCTTTAATGATCCCTTCACGTGCCTTCTTATATAAACCCTTTGGATCTCTTTGTTCAGCAATTTCAATTGGTACATCAACAAAGACTTCAATAAATTTTAAACCAGATTCTTTATGTAATTCACGTGCCTTATCACGATCAATTCTATATGGTGAAATAAATGATGTAATGGAAATTGTACATGAATCAGCAAATAATTTTGAAACTTCACTAATTCTTCTAATATTTTCATTACGATCATTTTCAGAGAAACCTAAATCTTTATTTAAACCAAATCTAATATTATCACCATCTAATCTATAAGCAGAAAGACCCTTTTGTAATAATAATTGTTCTAATGCACAAGCAATTGTTGATTTACCAGATGCACTTAACCCAGTTAACCAAATGGTAACACCATGTTGTTTTCTTAATGCTCTTCTTTCATCATATGAAAGATTTGGATGCCAAGTAATATTAGTTGCCATTTGTTATTATTTTTAATTTATATTTTATTATTTAATATACTATTATATGATATAGTAAAATATTTTTTTTTCTTTTGTACAAAAGCGAAGAGAGATCAATTTCTAAGAATTGAAAAACTTTATTAAACAAATTACAAATAACAAATAACAAATAATAAAATGTGTTATACAATAAGAGTACACGATTACATTATTTATATAAGTATTTATACAATTGTCAATAAATTAATTTGTGACAATTTTAATGAGGGAAAAAAAATAAAACTGTGGGAAAAATTAATTGTGGAGTCACGTTTCGGAGAAAAAAGTGTGGACACGTGAAAGGCACGTGGCTGGTGTGTAGACACGTGATTCTGTTGCACGTGAAATACACGTGGAATACACGTGGCTGGTATGTGGTTGGCACGTGGCATACACGTGACTTTCGGCGTTTTGCAAGCGCGGCAATTAAAAGCTATATAAAAGTATATCTCCACGTGACGGGGTGTTGTTTGTATAAAAATATTTTGTTTTTTTCGTTCTTTCTTTTTTCTAGATATAAAAATAATATACTCTTTTCTCAATTATTAACTAAACACTAGACACAATTTCATTGGCATGTCTTAACACTTCCACCATTCTTTGACAATCCTTTCTACGTTGGATGGTTAAATCATTCTCCTTAGTTAAATCTTCAATCTTATTATTACCATATAATTTTTCTAATAACACTTTTTGAATATCTGTCTTTGATTTAACAATTAATTTTAACATTAATGCCTTTGGTATTAAATCTGCCACAGTACGTTTAACAATATTAAAATAACTTGTAATTAATAATTTAATTATTTCAGTTTCACTAACTTCACGTTCAGTCATTTGTCCAGTGGCCTTTAACACTGGTGGTGGTGATTCTAATGCAGCTAATTTTTTCTTATTTTTACTGGTGAAAAAACCACCAAAAAATCCATTTTGTTTGGTTTCTAATGTACTGGCAACTGCTGCTGTGGTTGGTGGATGTTGTTGTGAACCAATTGATCCTGATTGTGCTTGTGGTTGTCTATTGGGTGGTAATGGTTTACCTGTCTTTGGATCAACTAATACTTGTGGTTGAATCGTTGGATGTAATTTTTCTTGTACCATCGACATTGCCTCTTGACCAGTTAATAAATCTGGATGTGCTGTATTAATATATGTTTGCTCTGAATCAATAATATCAATAACAAATTTATTTGTTGGTATCATAGCCTCCTTAAGAAAATTAATAAATTGATTAGAAATTGATTCTCTTAATGCGGGATAACGACCATATTTAGGTTGTGAAAGAATTTGCTTTAACATTCTTACTAATTCATCAAATACTAAATTAACTAATCTTAATGATGGTTCTTCAAATCTTTTAATTTGTTGTTTAACTAATACTTCAAATGCTTCAGTACCAACAAATAATGAGGGTGCTGAACCTGAACTATTATACATAATTGTTCTAATATCACTATCTTTAATTTGATCAAATGGATCTAATGAATCAATACCATTCTTGAAAACTTCATGGAAAACAAATGAAATACGTGCACCACCTGATAATTCAATTGATGATACTTCACGTGCTTCACCATCTAATATACCTGCATATTCATTGGCAAAATCTGTAATTATACTTAATACAATTGAACTTGCTGAATCCATTGTTTCTGGACCTAAACTAATTAATTCTTGTGTATATTTCTTTAATGTATTTTCAATTTTAGATTTAATTTCAGGTAATGTTTGACGAATATGATGTAAAAGAATTGAATTTAATTTTTTAGCTAAATATGGTGTACCACAATATTGTGATTTTGAACTATATGATGAATGATTTTCAAAAAAATCTCTTTCATCATCTAATGCAGCTCTAATGGTCTTTCTCTTTTCAATATCTTTTTGACCACGATTAATTACTGGAATATAACCATATCTTAAGGGAATAACACGTCCCGCTAAAATATCAATAACATCAGTACCTTCATCCATTAAATCAACTTTTGTTAATACACCAATTGTTCTAGTACCTTCTGGATCAACTTCACGTGCTAATTTTAACCCATCACTATTAGCTAAATCTGTATTAGCAGCATTAACAGAAAGAATAATTGCATTTGGTTTAGAAATATATTTTAAAAGCATATTTTTAATTTGCTTTTCAATATCAGCTGGTTGATCACCAACTGGTACTTTTGTTAACCCAGGTAAATCCACTAAAGTTAATGTTAAAACATATGGTGAATAAATTCTTAAATTAATTGGTACTGGTGAAATACCTTGATTTTCACCAGTGACTTTATCAGTTTCACGTACAATTTCTTGTCTAATTTCATCAAAATTGTAAAATTTCTTACCTGGTAAATGTAAAAATTCACCCCATTCATCTTTATTATCTTCATTAATTGGTTCATTTTTATTATTGGAAATTTCATTAGTTTTTTCATTTTTATCTTCATGTGGTGGCTTATCATCCATATTTAAATCTAATAATTGATTATCAAGTGATTTACCATCTGCTTTCTTCTCATTTTTACCCTTATTGTCATTAGTAGGTCTTCTATTAATCAATTGTAACACTAATGGTCTTCTAGTGACAATACCAGTACCACGAGGTAGAAAATCTCTACCGACAATATTTTCCAAAACAGAAGATTTACCACTACTTTGTGAACCCACTACAGTAATTTGTGGTAAATCAATTGGTGATTGTGAACCACCACCTAATGGTGCTAACGCATCCTGTAACTTGTTGATAGTACTAATCAATTGTTCATCCATGATGTTTTCTTTTATCAATTGTATATTTTTGTTTATCTGTTCATTTAGTGGAAACAAATTAAAAATTGTTTTTTTTCCTCAATTTATTTTTTTCCGCAACGCGTTCAGAAATTTGCAGATTTTTCCAAATTATTTTTTGTGCGAAATTAAAATTAATATTAGTGTAACGATTATATTATATTATATTATATTATATATTATACTATATTATATTACAAAGGTGTTTATATTGTCCCTGAAATTGTTAGTAGAAGTTGCAATTGGTTATGAATTATCAAAAACAATACGGTATTACTGGTCCCATCTCATTAGTGGGCCCCACTCAAGTGGAAAATAAATTAAATGATCAATTAATTGCTGAATTAAAGAAGGAAAATTCTTTTGAAACTGAAGATGCCACTAAGAATCGTATTGAAACATTAAAAATTTTACAAGATTTAACAAATGAATTTGTATTTAAAGTATCTAAACAGAAAAATATGTCTGATGGGATGGCACATGACGCTGGTGGTAAAATTTTCACTTATGGTTCATATAGATTGGGGGTTCATGGTCCTGGTTCTGATATTGATACATTAGTTGTTGTACCTAAACATATCACTAGAGATGATTTCTTTAACGTTTTTGATAAAATTTTAAGAAATAGGAAAGAATTAACTGAAATTGCACCAGTACCTGGTGCATTTGTACCAATTATTAAAATGAAATTTAATGGTATATCAATTGATTTAATTTGTGCAAAATTAGATATACCACAAGTACCAATTTCATTAACATTAAATGATAAAAATTTATTAAGAAATTTAGATGAAAAGGATCTTAGAGCTTTAAATGGTACTAGAGTTACAGACGAAATCTTAGAATTAGTACCAAAACCAAGTGTCTTTAGAATTGCTCTAAGGGCAATTAAACTTTGGGCACAAAGAAGAGCAATTTATGGTAATGTTTTTGGTTTCCCCGGTGGTGTTGCTTGGGCAATGTTAGTGGCAAGAATTTGTCAATTATATCCAAATGCTTGTAGTGTTGTCATATTAAATAGATTTTTCAAAATTTTATCTGATTGGAAATGGCCACAACCTGTATTATTAAAACCAATTGAAGATGGTCCCTTACAAGTTAGAGTTTGGAATCCCAAAATTTATGCTCAAGATAGATCACATAGAATGCCAGTTATTACACCTGCATATCCATCAATGTGTGCTACACATAATATTACTGAATCAACTAAAAAAATTGTTTTAAATGAATTTAAACGTGGTATCCAAATAACAAATGATATTTTCACTAATAAAGGTAATTGGAGTAATTTATTTCAATCACATTCATTCTTCCATGATTATAAATTTTATTTAACAGTAACTGCATTTACTATGGGTAATGATGAAATGCATTTAAAATGGACTGGGTTAGTTGAATCTAAATTAAGATTATTAGTATTAAAATTAGAGGCTATCCCTGGATTTAATATTGCACATCCATTTCCTGACCTTTTCGAGACAGAATATGATTATAATGATCCAAAGGATGCACAAATAATTATTGATAAATATGGTACATTAAATGATGAAAAATGGCTAGATAAAAATTATGAAAGAGTCAATACTGAAGATGATGAGAACAATGATGCCACAAATAAAGACGAAGACAATAAGGAAGAGGGTAAGAAAAGAATACGTATTACCACAATGTATATTGGGTTGGACATCAATATTAATTCATCTAACAGTAATACAGAAAATAATAGCATTGGTAGTAATAATGAAAATGGTAAAAGGAAGGAAAAAATTGATATCCATATACCATGTACAGAATTCTTTAACTTATGCCGTAATTTTAGTGAAGAGTTTCAAAATAATAATGAATATCAATTAGTCATTAAATATGTCAAATTAATGGATTTACCACAAAATGTTTATCGACCAGATGAACAAAGACCGCAAAAGCTAAATAAAAGTAAACATAAAGTACAAGGAGTGGACACAAATGTCAACAAACGTGTTAAGTCTACTGTATAATGACCCCCTTGAGGGTCGGTTGTACAATATAGACCACATAAATTAGTTAATATATGCATCAACCGCTTGTTCACCCGGACATTTTAATTATTTTTGTTATTAACAAATTAATTTTAATAGGGAAAACAATTGAATTAAATTAAATTATCAAATTATACAATTACATTCACATATATATATTTACATATATATATTTAATTATTTATCATGTCATTATCTAAGTTAAAGAAAAAGAGTGTATTGCCACATAATAAATCAACAAGTTCACACAGTGTTTTAACCAATGAATTGAACAATAATGACAATGCTGTCAATACTGATGATATTGATGAAAATGATGATGCTGGCCAAAGTATTATTCTCGGTATTATAGCTCAATTAAGACCAGGTGCTGATCTTTCTAGAATTACATTGCCAACTTTTATCTTAGAGAAAAAATCAATGTTAGAGAGAGTAACCAATCAATTACAATTTCCTGATATTTTACTAGATGCACATAAAGAAACCGATGATTTACAAAGGTTTGTTAAAGTTATAAAATGGTATATGGCTGGTTGGCATATTGCACCAAAGGCTGTTAAGAAACCATTAAATCCAATTTTAGGTGAATATTTTACATGTTATTGGGATTTACCAAATAAACAACAAGCATTTTATATAGCTGAACAAACAAGTCATCATCCACCTGAATCTGCTTATTTTTATATGATTCCAGAATCAAATATTAGAGTCGATGGGGTTGTGGTTCCCAAATCAAAATTTTTAGGTAATTCTTCAGCCGCTATGATGGAGGGTAAAACAGTTTTAACTTTCTTGGATTTAATTGATTCAAAGACAAATAAACCAGAAAAATATACATTAACACAACCAAACATGTATGCTAGAGGTATCTTATTTGGTAAAATGAGATTTGAATTAGGTGATCATATGATTATTAAAAATCATCTTTTTGAAGCTGATATTGAATTTAAGACAAAAGGTTATATTGGTGGTACATATGATGCCATTCAAGGTATTATTCGTGATTGTAAGGGTAAGGAATATTACGAAATCAGTGGTAAATGGAATGATATCATGTATTTAAAGGATTTGAAAACAGGCAAGAAAGATATTTTATTCAACACTCATGAAAATAAACCATTAATTCCAAAAGTTAGATCAATTGATGAACAAGGTAAATATGAATCGAGAAGATTATGGCAAAAAGTTACTGATGCATTAGCTATTCGTGATCATAAGATTGCCACTGATGAAAAATTTCAAATTGAAGATTATCAAAGACAATTAGCTAAAAAACGTGAAGAAGATGGTGTAGAATGGCATCCAAAATTATTTAGAAAAGTTAAACCAGGTAAAGATTTGGATTATTATATTTATAAAAATATTACAACAGATTTAAATGATCATGAAGAACAAATTAAAGAAATTCTTGAGATTGCACCAATTTTACCTGGTCAAAAATTTACTGAAAAATTTGCCATTCCAGCTTACCAAAAACATGATATTCAATTATCTCAGAGTAATAATGAACTGAACAAGAAATTAAATAATTTGGATATAAATGATGTTGAATAGTAATTAATAGTTGAAAAAGTACTATCTGTTAATTATTAATTACTAAATTTACATCATTATAATAATCTTCATTCTATCTATTCAAAAGACTCCACATAAACTAAGAAATGAATTTCTAATGAGAACAAAGAAATAATTTATAATATAAAAGTGTTTTATTGTATTATTACTTAATATCTGTTCAGTTAGTTGATATATATTTATGTATATATTGTTGTGTTTGTATATATGTGAATACATTAACATTTCTTTCCTATTTACAATGATAGACACAGCACTTATTTTGAACGATTGATTACTGACAATATAATTTATGAAATTTAGTTATAAATATTTTCTTATAACCCAAATGCAAACTCTTATTGTATTTAATTAAATCTTCCTGTTGTAATGACAAATTAACATTTGGATATAAACCATTAACAATAATTATCTTATTATTCTCGATTTCAAATTTCTCAATTTCCTTAGTCCAGCTTTCCAAATGAGTAGTAATGTCAATATTTGTTGCATTAGCGATATTTAATAATGCTAAATATGGGATCCAATTATTTATCGTTATGGAATCAATGTAATGAAATAGTTCACTTACCCAATCCTTTAAATTAATAAAGATTGTAAGAGGTAATTGATCGAATGATTCACTTTTAATAAGTTCAAGATTTTCGATAATTCGTTTACAATCCATAACATTGTATTCATTGAAGGTTTTTTTATTCATTTGTAAAGTCATGTAACTTAAAGCATTCCATGAAGAAGAATCTGCTAAGTGTTTAAAGCAAAACGATTTAGTACTTGAAAACAGCTGTAGTTTTAAGTTTGCATCCGTCAGATTATCAAAACACCAACGTGCACAATTCCAACCATAGTAATTTGATAAATGCCTTTCACCAGACTTGTTGAATATCAATAAATCTAATTGTGAAAGGAGATCCTTTTCTATAATCAATAAAAACAATTCTTTATACCATCTCCATAAAGAAGATGATTTATTAATCTTATTATTGTTACAAGTTAAAAACCTTTCTACAATACATAATTCTTTCAACAAAATTTCATGAGAATAATTTTCCAATTGATATATTTTGTAAAATAACTCTTTATGATTGACAAAATTTGTCTTATTTTCAGCGGTAATCAATAATAGAGCAATACTATTATAGTATTTATCCCAAACATTTTCTGATTTAGAGAAATGTGCCTCGTGGAATAACTTTAATAATGATTTCTTAAAATAAATAATTTCATGATAATTTTCTTCATTAATGATCATAAAATCAGTAGTAGTGCTTAGTGAGTCCTGATTTGGAACAATATTCAATTTAAAGGATTTGTCATCGTATTCGGATATTAAATTGTTATACAATTCTTGACATAAGTTGGTCATTTACTTACCACATAATAATTAATACAAGATAAATATTTCAAAACTTGTGAATTTCAAATTCTCTAATTTTCTAATTTTCATAGAACGACACAATTTCAATTAACTGAGTAGTAGAATATATTTGTTATATAATAATTAGCATGTTAGAAGATATGTATGTACTATGACATTGTTAGAAATAACAATGAGGTTATGGAAAATAAAATAATTACTTTTAATGCAAATATATTTACCAAAGAACTACTAGAATTGTTCACTATGATTGTTGAAGTATTAGAAATGGAACTGTTGTTTCCAGTATATGTGAGAATAGAATATGTAGGTTCACTTTTAGTCACTGTTAAAGCAATACTTGAAGTTAACTCAGTGTTATTCAACCCAATGCTATCAGATAAAAGTTTATCTCGTTTTTGATAATTAAAATCAGAGCTTAATAAAAGTCTACGCCAACCATGTCTTACAGCAGCTTTAGTAAGAGTTGCAGTGACAGTAACACTTGTTGTCTTTTTCTTAGTTGTAGTTTCTGTATGAGTAACAGTGGTAGTACCTAATTTCTTGTATTTTGTTGTTGTAGTTGGCACAGTTTCAGTTTCAGTTTTAAATTTTTTCTTAAATTTAGTAGTAGTATCAGTCGTTGTCTTTGTCTTGACCGATTTAGGAACAAAAACTGTTTTAGTAAATTCATCAATTTCAGTCTCTGTGGCAGTAACAACATCATGTCTATAACGTGTTCTTGTACTTAATTTGAAATCAGTTTCAGTTATTGTATGAATATTATATTTATGTTTCGTTTTCGTTTTCCATTTCTTAATATATTCAGTATCATATTCAGTTTCAGTGGTGGTTTCCCAACGATACTTAGGTTTATATTTCGTCAAGGTAGCATCATATTCAGTTTCAGTTTCAGTTTTAGTAAACTTTCTTTTATGTTTCTCGGTCTCGGTCTCTGTTTCTGTTTCCGTTTCTGTTTCCGTTTCTGTCTTATAGATTATCTTATGTGGTTTTTTCTTCCAAATGGTTTCTGTTTCGGTTGCAAATTCAACTTCATATTTAGTCTTAGTATCAGTTAAAGTTTTAAACTTTGGTTTAATTAATAATTCGGTTGTAGTGATATATTTAGTGTAGATATCTGGGTCACAATGCTTATTTTTTTTCCAACCATCTGGTGAAATTTCTCCATTAGAATTTAGTTCATCTAGGGCATTACAATCCTCAATAATGTGTTCCAATGAGTTGTCTCTTTTGCTAAACAAATAATTTAAAGTAGAGTTAACTAAATTTTCCTTTTCCATAGGTAATAAATTTCTGAAGACTGTTTCCTTGTCCTTATGTTTGAAAAATTGTAATTCATTTAAATTTAAGGAACTACTTAATTGGTTTTTAAAAATGTCTTTTCTTTTAGTATTTAATTCTAATTGATTATTTAATCTTAATGTATTCTTGAATTTATCTAAGAAATTTGTGTCTTGATGTGGACAAATTTCCTTGATACAAATTTCTGTCGACAATAGGATACACTGTAAGCATTGGCAATTATTAGTATCTTCCAATGAAATACTGTCTACAAGCATACATGAATCACAAATTTCCTCTAAATTTTCATTTTCTTCAAAATTATTATTTTGTAAATACACATTACCGATTATACAAGTTTGCACATTAGTAAAATTTTCCATAACACAAACAGCATCTGGAGTTGTTGAATTAAACTGCAATACTTGTGGACAATAAGCTTGCAAATTATTATTATTATTTGCGTTAATTTTATTTGATTCTAACTTAATATTTAAATCGACATTTCTTGAATTTAAACCTTTACCAAAGACTTTAGATTGTAATAAACTATAGATTAAAATCAAAATGGTAAATTGCATTTTTGCCATAATAATTTTAATCTAATGTTTTGCACAAAAATGAAGGATAATAAAACGAAATGAAATAAAATAAAATAAAACAATTCTAAATTAAAATAAAAGTAAAATTAAATTAAATCAAATTAATGTCACAAAATTTTTTTTTTCATCTACGGGAAAATTATTAGTATTGATTTTATTATGTTACAAAAAAATAACAAACCTTACTAGTATTTACATGTATGATATATTATACAATATGCATATATGTAATTGTCAATATATATGCATAAGTTACTAATTTTTCCTCATATCATTTATTGTTTCTTGTAATTTTTGTTCTTTCAAGATATTGACTTCCTTTAAGATATTATTTAATAAGATATCCTTCTGTTTATTCGATCTAGTTTCTTTAACAACCACATTAGGTAGGTTATATGTCTCTGTCGTGATATGAATAGCATTGGGTTCTTTGACATTGTATCTTAATAGTTTACCACTTATAATATTATCTACATAATATTTTTTAAATTTAATTGGTGAATCTAAAATTGTCAGTTGATAATCTGATATACTGTACCCAGTTAACCTTTGTAATTCCTTAAAAAATTTAAATCTTATTATCAAACTTGGAAATTGTTCATTCAAATTTTGTTTATTTAATTTCAATTTATCATTAATTTGTAGAATAAAATTATCTAATTGTTCCTCATTGTTTAATTTTGTCTTCGATAACCAATGATTGAACGGTAACGTGTTTAAATCTACGGGCTTAACCTCTTGTTTACCAATAATATTTGTGGGATCATCTAAATTTAATTTATTACTACTAAGGTTATTCAAAGTTGAATCTACATTATCCTTATTGATATTATTTTTTTCAATAGAATCCATTAATTCCTGAGTAGACACCACTGGTTTAGCATCGTTATTCTTCTTGAACCATGATAATATGTTTCTAGTCCTTGTTGTACGATGCAGCTTTCTTATATGTAGCATCATTTATATTTGCTTTATCTGATTGCACGATATCAATATGGAATAAAATTAATTTCGAAATAAATAAAAAGAGAAAAAGATAACAATTTTATTGCAGAACAGTACATTCATTATTTAATTATAGAAGTATAGAATAGTATAACAGAATAGAAATGGGTAATATATTAAGTTGTTGTCCACACAGTAATGACGAAGATGAAGAATCGCTCTTAAGGTCACAACAAAATGGGTTAAATAGTAATTTAAATGGGTATGACTCCATTCAAGAACAAATGAGACAAGAACAATTAAAGGCACAACAGAGAGAAAGTGAATTGAGAAATATTGTCTCTAACACAAATGATAAGTTGATAGATATCTCTATGATAAGTAATAGTGGTATCGTTATTCAAAGCGGCGATTTTTACACAGAGGATAATGATGATATTGAAGAAGATGAAGAGGATGATGGTATTGACGAGGAAGACTCTACAATGGATAATGATATGATTGATAACAGTAGTAATAATGTCACTAATAAAAATAGTAAATTAGATAGTAATAAACCAGCACCAGATGAACCAACTTTAACAATCGTAAAAGATAAAGAAATTCCAAATGAATTACAACAACAAATAAGACAATTGCATAAGAATATATTACAGGATATAAAGGAACAAATTACAATAACCACACAAAGAGAACTTACAATGGAATTCTAATTGTGTGTTACATTTGTCAATTTTTAAATGTAAAATATTACAATAATGCATCATATTTACTGTATTATTATGATAAGGAAAGTTAAAAATCAAATTGAATTTTATATATGACAACATATTATCATTACAACGCATATAAAGTACTAATTTGATGCAATACTATACAGATATAGTATATGTTACACTATACTGCAGTATATAAATATATTATTTACACTATATTACTGTTTTAATAAAAAATGAAAAAAAAAAAATAAATGATATGAAAATAAACATTTCTTATTGCAATTACAATTGTTATATTACTCTAAAAAGCATATATAACTTAGAATGAGGAAGGAATCTAGTGATTTGAAGAACTCGCAACATGATTTAGATGATATACCACATTATATTGCTGGTAAAAATCCAAGACACAATGATTCGATACCATTAGTGAAATACGATGAACCATTGAGACCTAAATCTGAATTATACGTCGATTCGAATTGGGGGATACCACAGTTTAATCTTTTTGTTACATTTACCATTGATTCATTGATTGATAAATATAAAAACATATTTAAAGATTTTATTAAATTACCTAGTAGAAAATTTCATCCACAATATTACTATAAGATTGAACAACCAATCTCTATAAATGAAATTAAATCCAGAGATTATGAATATCCACAAGGTTATAAGAATTTTCTTTTGGATATTGAATTATTAGCTAAAAATTGTAATGCTTATAATGATAATGATTCATTAATTGTGAAAAATTCATTCCAAATGATTAATTATATCAAATATGAAATATTAAAGGCTAAAAATATTAGGAAAAATTTTATAATTAATGATAAAATTAAAGATTTATTATTAAATATTTTAAATAAATTATATGAAGTTAATGAAAAGGAAATTATACGTGAATTATTTAATGATAATAAAAGTGGTAGAAATTTTATACCAAGTGAACCTTTCCAAGAATTAGTTGATAGTGAAGAATTACCAGAATATTATGAAGTTATTCATAAACCAATGGCATTAAATGTCGTTAAAGATAATTTACAAAATGATACATATAAGACAATTTATGATTTAGTCTTAGATATACATTTAATTTTTGATAATTGTTTAATCTTTAACGATAAGGGAACTGCAATTTATGAAAATGCTTTATTATTAGATGATTATTTCAATTTCCTTTTAAATGATTTTTTCAATACTATTAAATCATTGAAGAATCAAAATAAAATTAATTTACAATATCCAAAGAATGAAAATAATGGCACTGAAGATACAACAACAACAACGACAAAAAATATTAATAATAAAACCGATTTAAGAGACTCTGAGACTAAGAATAAGGATGATAGTGCCAATGATTATAAAATGGTACAAAATATTGACTCGACTGAGAATTCTTCCAATATTGATGATAATAATAATAATAATAATAATAATAACGATATTGAAAATTTAGGTAATGGTTATACTAAATCTTTACTACCAAAAGAAGATTTTTTATTAAGTGGTAAGCCAATTTTAACTTCTAAGGAAATCAAACTAAATAATGATAATAATATTGATATTGAAATTCCAAGGAAAAAAATAAAATTACATGATGATATATTAAAATATAATATTATTAAAACATTGAAAAATGAGGAATTAATTGATGATGAAAACAAAATTGTTAATTTACCATATAAATTAATTAATAAAATTTCAATTTATACATCATATTCAATGTATCAACAAGCAATGAATCCAATTGGTAATGGTAGAATACCACTAAAGCAAAATTGGATTGAATACAATTTTGATATGAAAGATTTGAATCAAATGGAGAAAACTTATTCATTTAATATTGAATCATTACAAACATATTTAACAATTTCTATGTCATTAAATATGAATAATTTACAAAATTCATTTTTATTGAACAATGATATAATACAACCAACCAATATGTCTACCAATGATAATGTAAATAATACTACAAGTATTAAAACAGAAAAATATGAAGTTAAATTAAATGAGGGTTTAAATTTATTAGAGTTTCAATCAATTGATAATAATAATGATAGTGTTGAAAATTTTAAAATTTGGATTAATGTATCACCATAATTATTAACACATATATAATATATAAAGTGAATTATAAAAATAGAAAAGAAAGACTTGCAATAAGTATATACTGTAATAAAGTAATTGAATATGAACGTTAGTCTTTACTTTTGTTTAACACATTTATTGAGTACTTAATTAAAAAAAGTGAAAAATATTACAAACGACCCCAGTGAGGATTGAACTCACGATCTTGCGATTAACAGTCGCACGCCTTAACCAACTTGGCCATGGAGTCTAAAATTTCTTGTTTTTCGAAAAATGTTTTTCTCTTTATATAGAACAATTTTGGTCACATGATATTAAATCTTGACATTAATTTGTCTCTTCTTAGCACTTAAGATTATTCCAAAATAATTATGATAATAATAAAAAGTTGTAAAATAAAATATTTCATATATTAAAAGACAATAATATTTTAATTTGTTTTACAATAAAAATATTCTAAACCCAAACAAGTCCGAAGCATATAGAAAAATCTGCTTGTTTTTAATAATTTCAACATCAAAAAGGCAACTGAAAGTACTATATAAGAGATTGTTTTATCGTTTTAGATTGAATTGAGTAACTAAATTATGTTTAGACTAATTTTTTCTAAAAAGTAAACATATTTTATAAAATTTATATTTAGTAAAAATGATTTAACAAAACAAAAAAATATTAGTAGATCTCAAATAAACAACCTGTTTAAAAACAACAAAAGTCTGTTAATTAATTATTAAATTAAATTGAAATACCTTTAAAAACAGCAAAAAACACCTTTTTAAGTTAAAAAAATTCTTTCTAAAGAAAAATGAAAGTAAAACCACCCTTAAATCAATTAACCAATAAAATTCACTTAATTTTAAAACTTGAAAATTGATTTTTTAATAAGTAAAGAAGCATAATTAAATAATATAATATAGCAAACAGTAACTTATTTAAACGTAAAATGGTTTCAACAGTATGTAAAGTTGTGCCAACTATTGCATATATGTATTTTTACTAACAATTTTTTTTTTATTTTTTATTTTTGAGGGATGTTTAAATAAAATTATAATAATTTGAAACGATAGTACAATACAAAATTAAATATTAAGTATTTACCACATTTGGGTAAATTAACATTCAAAAATTTATTAAATTATTCACCAAATCTTTTGATTTGGGGTGGTGCTTCAGCGATTGGCTTATTTGTATTTGTGGAAGGTTGGCCACTTTTCCAACAAACTTTTTTCACTAAAATACCTTATTTTGGTCAGCATTGGATTGATGATACTCCAGAAGAAGATAAGCCTCATTAATTTATTTATTTATGTATATAGTAGATAATTTAATATTTATATGAACATGCATATTTATATTTTCATGAAAGTCAATAGTCTAAAATCTTAAAAATTTTTCGAAAAAAGTAAAATCGTAATTCATTAGTACTCCTAATAATATTTAACTATATAAAAATATAAAACAAGATATTGATCAATTAACAATTGATTATTAAAATTATTAGCAGATATTTGTCATAAAAAATAAAAATAGAATAGAATCTCTTTTCGATTAAAATTATAATTTGGCTTGATTACTACCACCAGTTAATCTTAAAGCACAATTATCTAATACAATGACATTTCTATCAATATCCCAAGTTTGGAAAATAATAATATTATCTTGTTTCCATGCCTTAATCTTTAATTGATCACCTGGTATAACCACATTTGTAAATCTAACTTTTAATTCATTAAATGAACCAAATTTTTCATAAATTGCCTTAACACTAATACCCATTGTACATAAACCATGTAAAATTGGTTTTGGAAATTTAACAAATTTGGCAATAGAGGGATCAATATGTAATGGATTTAAATCACCAGATAATCTATATAAAGCAGCTTGATCTGCTGTAGTTGGGACAACAATTTCTAAATCTGGAGTCTTATTTGTTGGAGCAACAAATTTCTCTAGGGCAAATTTAGCTCTATTACTGGTATCTAATAATTGCTTACCCTTGGGAACTTGTGCACCTCTAATAAAATAAGTACCTTCATTAGTGGTTAATAATTTATTTGTCTTTATATCAAATGTTTTAAAACCACCCACTAGAATAGCAGCTTTACCATTCTTATCAATAATTTGTAACGGTTTAACCTCGGTTCTAACATTACCAGAAGTAGGTAAATTACCATTATGTAATTTGAAATATTGTTCACCATGTAATAACATTGCAAAATTAAAATTATCTAATAATTCATCCATATTTAATTTAGTAAAACAATTCATACATGGTATAACAGCAAATGTTGGTAATACTTGAAAATTTGAATCCTTTTCATAGACATATTTTAATTCATTACTGGTGGCACCTAAACCAAGGTTGTAAAGAATACTATCTTTGAAATTATAATTAAATTCATTATTATCATTTCCATTTGAATTATTGGTAGTGGTATTATCATTATTTTTATTTGATTTTTGTGACATATTTTCCATTTCAGCTTTTTGAACCGCTTGAAGAATTGCCATTGATGATTGTTCAGTTGATGTTGGATATGACATTTTACCTTTAGTAAAATTAGTAATTTTATCCCAATTATCTCTTAATAGTTCTGGTGGAATTTCATTTAATCTAGAGACAAAACCAGGTGATCTTTGCCATCTTGTTTGACCACACCAACCGCCACCAATTTCAAATAATTGACCATTAACACCACCACGTCTAATTTTCTTTTGTAATTCATCACTTGCTAATAATACTACTAATGGTGAAACAAAAGTTGGTTCAAAATGATTTTGTAATTCCTTTTCACCAAAAATTGTCTTTGTCATTGCAGTTTCAGCATGTGGTGCAATAATATTAACTTTAATATTTTTCTTTGAACCTTCAATTGCTAAAGTTTTAGAGAAACCCAAAATAGCAGCTTTAGCGGCAGCATAATTTGCTTGACCAAAATTACCATAAATACCACTTGTTGATGTTGTATTAATAATTTTACCGGATTTTTGTTTAATAAAATGTGGCCAAATTGCCTTACACATATTAAAAGTAGCGAAAAGATGAACTTGTAATACATCATCCCATTCCTTTTCAGTTAATTTTAAAAATGATCTATCACGTAAGATACCAGCATTATTAACTAAAATATCTACATGACCAAATTTATTAATTGCTTCATTAATAATTTTATCGGATTCAGTAATAATATTATTTGTATTTGCAATGGCACATTTATCACCATATTTGGAATTCAATTCATTAACAAAATTAATTGGATCATTAATATCATTAACCACGACATGACAGCCATAACGAGCAAACCATTCTGCATGTGATTTACCAAGACCACTACCAGCACCAGTAATGATAACGACTTTATCATTTAATGAATTAATTTTAATTTTACCTTGATCATTCTCAATAGGTAATTTTTTAGCCTTTATAATTAAATTATTATAATCAGCGACATGATTTGGATGTTCAACATCTTTAAATGAATGGTTTTTAAAATCAATAATTTGATCCCATTTATTTAAAATTGCTTCAGGTGTTAAATATTTTGCATTTGGATTAAAAATTTGACCAGAAGATCTTTCCCAACGAATTTGACCAAAATAACCACCAGCTAATTCAAAAATAGAATTTGTTACATTTGTTGTTTCATGAGTTAAATATAAAATTAATGGTACAATTTTTTCTGGACCTAATTCTTTTAAAATATGTGGGGGTAAAACATTTTCAGTCATTTTTGAACGTGCTAATGGTGCAATTGAATTAACTAAAATATTGTATTTTAAACCTTCTTTAGCTAAAGTTTCACCAAAACCAACCAAACCTAATTTTGCAGCAGAATAATTTGCTTGACCAAAATTACCATAAAGACCCGCTGGAGATGTAATGTTAATAATTCTACCAAATTTTTGATTTTTCATATATGGCCAAACTAATTTAGTTAAAATGAATGCACCATTTAAATGAACATCAATAACTTGTTTAAATTGAATTGCATTCATTTTCATAAATGAGCAATCTCTTAGGATACCTGCATTATTAATTAAAATATCAATATGACCAAAATTATTAATTGTTTCCATAATAATATTTTTTGTATTGGGTCCACCCACTGCATCATAATTTGCAATTGCCACACCATTAAATTTTTCCTTAATTTCATTAACCACAGAATCAGCAGCTTTCAATTTATTCTTTGTTTTTGGATCCACTACATCACCTAAATCATTAATCATTACTTTTGCACCTCTCTTAGCAAATTCTAATGCATAAACTCTACCCAAGCCACCACCTGCACCGGTAATAACCACAACTTTATCCTTAAATAACATTTCAGACATTTCTAACTTGACTTATTTCTCACTTTACTTTGTATATTGTAATTAATCAATGACAAATAAATGAAAATCGGAATAATAATTGTTAAGAATTCTTCTTTCATTTATATTAAAAGGAGACAAATCCATTGGTACCCTTAAAATATCTTTACCAATAAAAAATTCGGAATTAAAAAAAAAATAAAATTAACTCCGAAACTTCTCCACTTTGTTTTTTTTTTCTTTTTTTATTTTCGTGTCTGGTTTTTTTAATGATTACTATATGATATTACTATATTATATTACTATATTATATTATTGTATGATATTATATTACTATATTACTTACTATATTACTATATGATACGATATGATATATTTACAACCTTAATTCAATATCGTTGATGTTAGTAGCGTATTTAACACCTTTAAACAATTGCTTGTTATTATAATTATTATTTAAACTACCATTGACATTCTGTATATCAATCGATTTTATTTCAATACCACTAAATAATTGTCCCTCATATTGATAATTTAATGATAAATCGTATATATTAATATTATGGACATCTTTATTCTTTTGGTCTGCTTCATGATTTTCAATTTCATTATCTTCAGTTGTTTCCATATTCTCATCTTCATTAGAATTAATTTTCTCAATACAACCTCTTAATGTGACAACTGTACCCATTGGTGTCTCCTTGTCAAATTCCCAAATACAAGAATTGGTATTCAAATCTTGTCTAAATATACCACATGTACTTCTTAATATTCTTATCTTATACTCGTCTTTAATGTCATCTTTACCTTTATCATTACCTTTATTCACGTCATTAATATTAAATTTAAAATTTATCAATAAATTCAATATTTTTTTAATCTTTCTAGAATTACTTATATTACAAATTATTTCAAATTCATCATTCTTAGGTCCTAATTTATTATTTATTTGACAATTAATTAAATCTGTATTAAAATTTTTATCATTTATCTCTAAATTATATTTCATTAATTGACATTTGCCATTAGGTGGGATAAATTTAATTTTACTTATATTACTATTAGAATGTGATTTACTATTATTATCATTACTATTTAATTCTAATGAATTTAATTCAATACAATTATGTAATGAAGGTAAACCAAAATTATAATTTAAATTATTAATTAATATTTCAACTATTGGCGTACCATTTAAATAACATCTTGAATTTACAGTCCCAATGATATTCCCATTAATCAAACGAGATTTCTTACTATATTTATTACCATTAACAATAGTTAAACTAATCTTTTCAATTATATCAATATAAAATTCATTATTATTAGAATTTGTTATATTATTACTGTTTTTATTGTTATTATTAACATTTTTCCTCCATGGTACAATATTATTTTCTTGATTATTAACATCAAAATTTACATTATTATTACCATTCATATTCATTCTACTATTATTATTCATAGTAGTTTGCTTATTACTATTACTATTAACATTAAATTGTTGTGCAACATGTTGAATATTACTAGCAGTACTATTGATCACTTTAGATAAATCTAACTTCATTGGTAAAATATCTTTAATTTGATTCATATATTGTGAACCAACCATTGGTTCACCACCATTCAAACATGCATTAATAATTAACACTATTTGATCATAATTATTAATAATTTTCTTAATACTTAATTTATCCTTATCAAAATAATCTAATAATAAATTATCTAGGGACTCTAACCAAATCATTGTCTTTAAATTATCTTGTAAAGAATCAATATCATTTGTTAAACACCAATAATTTATATTATTTACAGTGGAATAATATTTAACAACTGATAAATTTTTATTTAATTGTCCGTAACTCTTATTATTATTATTATTATTATTATTTGTTAAGATTAATTCAGGCACTGTAGATTGTATACGTGACCATAATGTCTTAAAATCTGGTGCATCAATAGTAGGTAAATATTGTAATAACAATTTATTTTGTAAAGTGGTAATATATAATGATATAATCATCTTTTCATAAACACTCTTTACCTAACTGATATATATATCTGTGATAAATAAATAAAACTAGCAAATATTTAAGATTTAATTTGAATTGTTTTCTTAAATTTCATTCTTTTTTTTTTTCAAATTTCATTTTTTTGTTTACTGTAAAATTGTTTATTAATCATTGAAAAGGTTTGCATTAAATAGCGTACAATTCACGTGTTTAAGACAGTGTATACACTTCATATATAATATAAAATCTGTTTAAAACAATTGCAATGAATAACAGTGATATAAATAACAATACCAACAATGGTGGAGCTAATAATACCATTAATAATAATACAAATAATACTAATGTTAGACCTTCAACTAATAGTATGGATCCAAGAAGATTCTTAATGCATTTAGGAACACCACAATTTAACTTTTCTCAAATTCCACAACAAATTTTACAAAATTTATCACCAAATCAATTAAGAGCCATCCAACAAAAGCATCAACAATTATTAGCTGAACGAATTCAACAAAATAATAATAATAACACTAATAATAACAACAATAGTAATAACAATAACTTGCAACCACAATCACAGAATGTAATGACTGCAAGATCTTCATCAAGTCCACAATCAAATAATCAAACACCTTTAGTGACTCATCAAGCTTTACAACAACAAAATGGATTAATAAATGGTAATAATACCACTAATAATAATATTGAAAATGATAGTAAAACAAACAATCCTGCTGAAATAATGCAACAAATGAATGTCCAACAAAGATTAAAGCAAATGAACGAACAAAATAAACAAAATCTTATGTCAAATAATAATAATACTACTACTAATAGTGACAATATTAATAACAACAGTAATAATTTTCAAAATATAAATCCTCAAATTACAATGCAATCGACCCAATCACAATCAAATAAACAACCATCACAATCTCCTTCAATTCAACAAACACAATTAAATAATGACAACAATACCAACAATAATAACAAAAAGAATAATGGTATTAATCAACTAAATTTACCACCACAAATTGCTAATTTACCTCTACCTGCCCAATTACAAGTATTAGATAATTTAAAAAAACAAGCTATTGTAAAAGGTAATCCGGCAGTTGTCTCTGCAATTATGGCTGCTCAACGACAAGTTCAGAAACAAATACAAGAACATTTAAATAAGAGAGGACAAGATGCTTCAAGTATTAATATTTCCAATAATAACACTACTTCTTTTACCACAAATAATAATAATAATAATAATGGTAGTACATCCACTAAAGATGAATCTACACCACCAGCTAAGTTTATCAATATGCAATCTAATAATATGTCACCAAATAATATGTCACCAAATAATATGCCACCAAATAATATCTCATCCAATAATAATATACATAATAATATTAATACTACTAACGTCAACGTTCAGAAACCATCACAACATCAGAATAAAAAATCTTCAAATGCAAGAACAAAGACTAATTCAGCAAATGCACAAGAATCACGAAGAACTGCATCTAATAAAACATCAAACAAAAACAATCCATCTAAAGTTACTAACAAGCAAATGAGTAAAAATATTGTTAATAATAATAACAATACCGTATCTACCAAGACAAGCAATGCCTCTACACCTACTCCAAGTGCTTCAAATGTATCATCTACATCAAAATCTACATCCAATGCTACTATTGCAAATAATACAAATAACAATAATTCACAAATACCAAATCAAATTGGTTCCATACCGTCTTTACAAATACCAAATAATTTAGCAGAATTATCGATGCCTAAATTAGACTTACCTAAATATAGAACTATTAAATACGATATACCGGAGACAAAATTACCATTTAATAATTTTTGGTCAAATAATAATTTAGAGAATAAAACTACTGATACATTATTATATGAAAATATAATTCAAAAAGATAAAGAAAATTTAGAAGATTTAAAGAAGGAACAAGATGGTTATGAACCGTTTAGTATTTATGGTTTTAGTAATAAAGAATATATGGCTAAATTATTCCATATATTAAAATATTACCAAGATTTGAAAAATACTAGAATGGAGACAATTACGAATACATCAAAAAATATCCCTACTGCAAGTATTTGGGGTGATGGTTATAGTGGTTACGGTAATGGTATAACAAATACATTAACTAATGTTATTTCAGGTAATAAGAATGATCATCAACATATTGATGACTTTGCATTATATAATCAAGCAATGAATGAAACAGAGGAAGATTTAGTACCAATTAGATTAGAATTTGATCATGAAAGGGATAAATTTCAATTAAGAGATACATTATTATGGAATAAGAATGATCATTTAATTAGTATTGAAAATTTTGTAGAGATTTTATTAAATGATTTCCAATTTGATAAGAAAAATCATAAACAATTTGGTGATACAATTATTCAATATATTAAGGAACAAATATCAGAATTTCAACCAAATCCATATAAACAATCCAATAAGATAAGATTAGGTGGTGATGATTTAAGAATAAAAATAAAATTAGATATTGTAGTGGGGCAAACACAATTAATTGATCAATTTGAATGGGATATTTCCAATAGTGATAATTGTGCTGAAGAATTTGCTGAAAATATGTGTCAAGAGTTACAATTACCAGGTGAATTTGTAACAGCAATTTCGCATTCCATTAGGGAACAAGTTCATATGTATCATAAGAATTTAGCAGTTTTGGGTTATTCGTTTGATGGTTCACCTATTGAAGATGATGATATCAGAAGTCGTTTATTATCAGTTATTACATTAGACGATATGTTTAGATTACCATCAGAGGCAAAAGTTTTCACACCAAATCTTTTACAAATATCATATGCAGAATTAGAAAGATTAGATAAAGATAAAGATAGAGATACAAGACGTAAGAGAAGACAAGGTCGTTTCAATAGACGTGGTATAAATTCAGTTCCAAGTGGCATTAATTTAAATCTTAATACTAATAATAACAACATGATTAACAATTCCACAACCATCAGCAATATTAATAATGTCAATAATAGTGGCGCTAGTGGTAATCTTGCAAATAGTGGTATTGGCAACAACAATCTTAATATTGGTGGTAGTAACATTACTGGTAGTCATTTACCTATTGCTACAAATGAAATTTATTTACCTGATATATCGGATATACCAAGAACGTTCCGTACCCCAATCCCCACTACTACATTACCAGGTGGTATTAATATGGGACCTTCAGTGGAATCTTATTACTTAGAGAAACATACTGAATATAAACCAGGTCCCGAAAAACCCAAACCAGAACCAACACCTTGCAACATTGTAGATCATATACCGGGGAAATCACTATTAATGTCTATCAAATTGTCAAGAGATAAAGCCAGCAAGATTGTCACCGACAACCAGAAGGTTTTTGTTAGAACTGCCAGCAAGAGCATACCTAAGAAGACTGTTGTCAACTACAATAACAATAACAACATCAACACTAATACCAACACACAGTAAAGATCTAATTGATAGTCTTTTAACGGGCATCGTAACAACCTTCTGCACTAAAATCCCGCAGAAACAACCGAAAAGAAACAAAAGATGGCACAAATTCGGAATTAATTGCCAAGCCGACGGCAGCACGTGCCGCTTTACGTATTTTTCGTTTTCCGTTTTCAAATTATTTTTAGTTATCACATTTCACAGATTTAGTTACGCCATTGTACGTTTAATTAAATATATAGTTTATTAACATATAGAGCCACATTGTAATATATATCTTCATAGAGTATAGAGTGTACGTTTTGAATATAATATAACAATACAACTAAGATATATTACAATATAAATTAAGAAGAAATGAGTTATCAACAATTAAATAACAATAGTAGTAGTAATAACACTGGTAGGAGTAATGTCGAAGATGCACATGATATTGAAGATATCGAATTGACAGATAACAATTTAAATAATATTGACAACACTATGGACAATAATAGCAATACCAATATCGATAATACTAATAGTACTAACAACAATAACAATGGTAATTCTTTATCGGAACGTCTGTTGTCACCAGAATTTAGAGAAAGTGCAATGAGAAGAATGGATAATATTGGTAGAAGATTTAATGTACTAGATAGAGTATTTAGACACCACGATGATGATGATGAGTCCGGTGCTAGATTCGACGGTGTATTTAGTAATTTAACCGCTAAACCTGACAATCGTATTAATAATCAAGACGAAACAAGAAATGATAGACCACCAACATATGACGAAGCTGCTGCTGATTTAGTACCATCTTACTATGGTTTAGATTTAGCTGATGCTGAACTATATGATGAATTATGTATTGATGAATTACCTGTGGGGAATATGGCAAATTTAATTTGGAATATTATCGTTAGTGCTAGTTTCCAATATATTGGTTTTTTAATTACTTACATGTTACATACTTCACATGCCGCAAAACAAGGTTCTAGATTTGGACTGGGTATAACGTTTTTAGGTTATGGTTATTCAATGATACCAAATAATGTTGTCTCTAAAGTTGGTAAACATAAAATCTTAAATAGAATTGAACCAAGTGATCCAAATAATTTTAATGATATAACTTTAAACTCTGATTCTACAACACAAGATACTTTTGAATCTAATTTAAGTCATGGTATTGAGGAAGAAAAGCAAAAATTACCAATATTAGCTGTCGCTATTAGTATATTGGGTTTATTTATTACTTTGAAAAGTATAATTGATTTTATAAAGATTAAAAGAAAGGAGAGAAAATATTTAGCACAAGAAACAACAGTTTAATAATGATGATATTTTTTAATTACATAGATATATTAAATCAATAAAATAATTACTCAACATCCTTAGATGCATCAAGAAAAAAATTGAACCTTAAAATGATTTAAAATAAATCTAGTGTCTAGTTTTTTAGCAAATAATACTTAATAAAAAATATCAGCATTATATTACAATTTGGGAGATTAATATACTGACACAACTCTATATAAAGTATATAATTAATATGCATATATAACAGTAAAAAGAAAACATATAAATAGAAGCAAACTATGATACATTTAACTTTGTCACTTATTGTACGAAATAAAAGAATATAATAACACTTCTTACTACAATTCTATATGAAATTGAACTATCAGATTATAGTCTGATTTTAACTAATATACAATTATTTTATATTATTACACAAAATTGAATGTAAATTTTTTTATCAATATTTATCTAATTTATTAACCTAAGACAACTAAAACTTTTTCATAAATGGTAAAGACAATACCACCACTTAAGATTAATCTACCTAATCTTGGTGTAGCACCTTTCCAGAAAGTCTTTAAACCTTCTTCTTTGAAAATTGTAGTAAAACAATTGATAGTAGAAGTATATTTAGTATCCAAACTTTGCATTCTAGTTTTAACTGTATCAATTGGCATAGTTGAATAAACTGTAACAATACCACTAAAGGCACCAACCACAAATGTTAAAGCTGATGATAATGGTTTATCCTTTGGTGAATTTGTATAATCTTGAATGGCGGTCTTAATCTTATTGTAACAACCTAATCTAACTGCTTGATTAGCGGCTTGTCTCATAGATACGGGTAAAACACCATTATAAAGACCTTTAAAACCTTGATCTCTCACTAAAGTAGTGTAGTTTCGTATCATTGATTTACCATTATTTTGATATCTTGGTTGTAAAGCTTGTTTATCATCAATTAATGCGGTCTTAATAGCTTCAAAAGGTGTTACTGCAACAACACTCTCTAATAACCCAGCACCAAGACCAGCAATAACACCACGTGTACCACTTAATTCACCTGTTTCTTTATCTCTTAATAGATCTTTAAAGAAATCAAACCCAAGAAATCTAACACCAGCTTTAGCGGTATTACCAACAATGAAAGCTGGACAACCAACATAAATGGAACCAACACCTTGTGTCTTTGCTGTATTATAAATTAAAACTAAGGGATTTCTAGAAGCTTTTGAGGCCTTGTCAACTAATTGTAATCTAGTCTTTGCAAATTCAAATGGATATGTGATGGATGCTTCAATGGCACCTGCTAATGCACCAGCAACAAATGATTTTCTTGGATCAATATTTTGTTTCTTCACTTGAGACATTTTATTTTATTTATTTAATTTTTTTGCTTTATTTACCTTTTTCGTTAGGTTCAATAAGAAGTCCTGTATGTGATATACTTAAGAAATGAATAGCACAAATAGTGGTGAACACTTATTACATTTACAAATACAGTTTAAACAGTTTATATATGTTACACAATTCAATGAATCATTGTTAATTCCCATGGAATTTCCACTTTCCATTTTAGGCAAAATCTCGAAAAAAAATGAAAAAAAAAAAAATATTTTCCTTCATTTTTGCGATGGGAAAATGGAAATTATTGTATGGCATAATAAAGAAATAAATATGTTAATCAATTAAGGCATTTAAATATTAACGAAATTGTGAATAATAACGTTCTTCATCAAATCTTTTTTGTACAGTGGCAACAATCTCTGGGGTGTAAACATCTTCAATGGATTCATTACCGTTTAACACACGTGTTTCATGCTCCTTTTGTTCTTCTTTAGTCATTAAGACAACATTTTGTAAATCTGTAGGTTTACTTGGATCCCATTTAGATAATGTCAATCTTGTAGAGTACCCACTAATTGGTGATTTACCCCTAAATATTTCTTCCACAATATATGGAACATCCTTAAGAGCCACTGGTACTCTTTGATCTGGCATACCAATTCTTGTCATTTGACCAGCTAAAGTTTGAAAGATACCATCATAAACTTTAATTCTATTTTTACCTTCAATTGGATTCATTGGGTAACCAGAAACCTTTGTGATAATCCATGTAGCGATGGTTAAACCAAAGATACCTGGCATAGTACCTAATACAGGTAAAATTCTAACACGGAAATCTCTTAATGCACTTAATTCACCAACTTTACCCTTAGAGTATTCATTTTCTGGTAATGGTAATAATTTAGCCTTACGTGGATCTGGTTTTTCAGCACTGAATACAACTGGGATACCACTTGTGATACCCTTTTGCTTTAATCTCCTTCTGACGGCACGTGCTAAAGCATCTTCTTCAGTAGTGGTAATATCCCCAACGTTAATTCTTGTCGGATCACTCTTTGTAGAGGCACCCATTGATGAAATAACTTCAATTTTATTATTATAAACAAATTCTAATAAATCAACTTTAGTGTCAATATTATCAATACAATCAACAACAATATCTGGGATACCATTATCTAATATTAATCTTTCACCATTATCTTTATTCCAAAGTTCATTAACGGCATCAATTTCACACCAAGGAGCAATCTTTAACATATGTTGCTTTAAACATTCTACTTTAGAAGTCCCTACATCTGCTAAAGTGGCACAACTATGTCTATTTAAAGAACTTAATGAAACTTGATCAAAATCAATGACTCTAATTTTACTTACACCGGAACGAATTAACATTGTGACAACCCAAGAACCAACACCACCAGCACCTACTACAACAATATATTTTTCTCTTAATTTTTGCATACCATCTTCACCTAAGAATGCATAATTTCTAGCTAATTGTTCACGAAATAAATCATCATCATAATCTTTTTTAATTTGTTTTATTGGTGAATTATTTTCATTTTTTTTATTTGTTAAATTATAATTTTTCCATAATATTTCAATACATTTGGTAGTTGCTACAGTTAAAAGAGCTGTAGTTGTAATAATTTGCCAATTATTGTTTTTTGCCATTGTATCAATATGAGGGTTTCTCCTTTTGTATTATTAGAGTAAGTAAATAAAAAGAAAAAATTTGAAAAAAAAATATCGAAAAATTAAATTTCAGTTTAAAATCTTTTTTAATTTGTTTATTTTTTTGATGCTCATCGATTTTTGTGTGTTTATTGATTAAATATCGTGGATTGAAAATATTTAAAATATTGTAAATGTTTAATGCAGGAAATGTTATTTATTTATTTTTTGATATACTAACTATTTAACTATATAACTATGGTATTTTCAAATCACATTGTAAGGATATATATTCCATTATGACTGATTTAATATTTTTACACATCTTCAAATTCAATATCGTCATCATCATCTAAAGTTTCAATATTATCTTTTTTCTTAGTTTCAGTATCTTTACTATCATTAACCATTGAATTATTGAGATTATCAGCTTCAAACGAAATTTCTTTATCATTATCATTATAATTATCATTATTATTATCATTATTATTAGTGTTTGTGTTATCTTTTGGTTTATCATCAGTGACGTCTTCAAATTCATCATCAAATTCATCTTCAAATTCATCATCATTAATTTCATCAATATCAATATTAATATTATCATTATCATTATTATTATCAGTATCAAATTCTTTTTCTTTATTTTCAAATTCTTGTTTTTTAGCTAATTGTGAATAATATTCGGCTAATGTTCTTTCATTTTCTCTATCTTCCATTTCATCTTGTGTCATACCATTACGGTAACCGTTATTATAAGACATTGAATTATTATGGAAATTATTATTATTATTATTATTATTATTATTGTTAATATTATTTATACCATTATTAATGTTATTTTCAATATTATTATTATTATTATTAATATTATTATTAATATCATTATCATCGCCATTTAATTTACCTAAATCACTTTTACCGATAGTACTTTGTTTATGCCATTCAGGAACAGCATTTTGTTTCCTCTTTTCTTCAGCTTGACGTTCTTGTAATTGTCTTTGAATAACTTCATCATTTGCAGTTGTGATATTAATATGTAAAGTAGCTTGTGAATTAATACCCGCTTTCTTTGAATTTTCATTACCCATTGAATGAGTTTCACCATTTGAATTGAACATTGTACTACCTTTCTTTGGATTATAAGTATAAGCGGCATTTGATTGATTTTGTGGTGGTATTAATCTAGCTAATGCAATTTCAAAAGTATGTTCTTCAATTCTAGAATCATCAATTTTTTTCAAATAATCAATAATTGGTTGTATTTGATCCATTAAAAGATTTAATTTATCTTGCTTTTCCTTATTTTTCTTATTTGAATCATCTTCCACTAATGGTTCTTCACATAATGAACATAAAAATTCTGTTCTATCATAATTTAATAATTGTACAGCTTCTAATTGTGTATATTTAGTTTCACAAATTGGACACATATATCCATTAGGAGCACTATTTTTATCTAAATCATCTTTTAATCTTTGAACGACTTGATGAACTTTCCATTTAATACCATCAACAGCTTGTGGATATTTAATATAATAATAACATCTTTCAATTGATTTTGAATTTGGTGGATATTCTCTTTGTTTATGAGTAGTGATCAATCTATCGTTTCTCAACCTTGCAATCAATGGTCCTAATTCTGTCTTATTAATATTTAATAATTGTTTTAAATCTTCTTCAGCTAATACTGAATGGAATAAAATTGCATCGATAACCAATATGAATGAACCACCATAAAACCCTCTTACGACGAATTTTAACAAACTTTTCACGATATCATCGATAGATCTATCCATTCTGTGTAATTTACAGTTAACTTTATATAGATCTGTGAGTATTAAAATAATAAAATATTCCAGCACTCGAATCTATCCTTTAGTAATACAAGACCATTTTCTTAAACGTTTTCACAATTTAATTCCAT